>PVJL010002460.1:0-197536 GCA_004026885.1 Lyroderma lyra | reverse complement strand
AGAAATAGAGACCAATGGAATAGAACTGAAAACCCAGAAATAAACCCACAAATTTATGGACAAATAATTTTCGATAAAGGAGCAAAAAACATACAATGGGGAAAAGACAGCCTCTTTAGTAGGTGGTGCTGGGAAAACTGGAAAAACATATGCAAAAGAATGAACCTGAGCTGTGAACTCTCTCCATATACAAAAATTAGAAGTTAGTAGATGTGGAGTTATGATTGTAGGGCTAATCTGTGAAATGAGTGAACTTGATCTCAGGGGTTGAGATATCTGTGATTGCTACAAATACCATTAATAAAGTGTTAACTATAATTCAATTTAATAAATATTTATTGTGTACCTACTTTTTGACAGACACCAATACAACTTTGAATAAAGCCTGTGTTTGCCCTCAAAAGCACTATACATTCATGGTGAAGGCAAAAAAAAAAAAAAGGTAGAAATATATTTCACCACCTTCATGTGGTAAGTTCCAGGTTTTATCTATAGCCGCCACTGCTCCTTTGGGGGTGAGTGTTTGCTTCTCCACTGTGGCACTCCCAGTGGTCCTGGGATTTTAATGCAGTGGTTGGCCCACTTGATTCAGTTAACTGGGTACTGAGCAAAGTCTTGGGCCAATGGATACCAGTCTGTCAGATGACACTAATTGTCACTATTTATTAGAGGGGAGAATGCTCTTCCTCATTCCTGGCATTTCCTTCAATGCTAAGAGAAGCACTACTAGTGTTACGCTGCTGGCTCTCTAGCACAGTTTTATGAGATACGTAAGTACAGACATTTTCCCATATGGTAAAATTGTAAAGACTCAACAGGGCATGCTCATATCATCTCTCCCTTTCCTCTTAGGAGCAAACCTGCTTATCAGAATTGGTGGGAGCTGCTATCATCTCATGGGACACTCCATCGCCTCCCAGAGGGAGATTCTGCCCTTCACCCAGCACTGCCTGTGGGGATAGGAAGGACCTGTATTTCATCGGGGGCTCTGTGACCCGTATTCTACATCTCCAGCCTAGGATTTATCAGTAAGAAGGGTGATCTGGTGGCAATGGACACAAAATGCTTAGAGGGCTGAATAGGGTAAAGGCTAAGGGGTAAGAGAAAATTAAAGCTCATTTGAAGATACTATTCTATTAATACTCCGCAGGTGACTAAACCATTGCAACATGCTGTCAAAAACAAGAGGAGTAAGCACAGAGCACTGATAAAGGCCAGAGAATCCAATACGAGGGCCTCAAGAAAGGCTTTGCGGAAATGAGCACCCCAGGTCCAGGCTTGAAACTGTCAGGATAGAAAATCAGAGTTCTTACAAAGATGTGAGTTCTCATGTGTGTGTTTGTGTTGGAGCAATTTTTAAAATTTGTTGTTTCCTTTTGATTTTGGAAAATTTAAACATAAATGTAGAAAGAGTCCAGTGAACCCCATTACAAGTACACTACCAACTTATAGCCAATCTCTTATTTCATTTAAACCAGCCATCTTTCTCTGCCCAAATTATTTTGAAGCAAATTATAGGACACTTAAAGGATAAAGGTTTTTAAAATATTATCCCAATACCATTAGCACATAAAAATCACTGATAATTCTTTAGTGTTATTAAATTACCAATTAGCATTCAAATTTTCCCAATTGTGTCCATTAAACACACACACACGCACACACACACACACACACACACACACATACACAAAACCGTGGGCTTGTTCAAATAAGATTTCAAACAAGGAGGTTCACACATTTTTTTCTTTGATATTTATTGTCTCTTTTCAGCTATAGCTCCCCCCTCCCTCTTTTTTTCTTATAATTTAGTTAGGAAAGAAACCAGATCGTTTGTCCTATAGAGTTTCTCACATTTTGAATATTGATGAATAAATTACTGTGGAGCCTTTTTATATATTCCTCTTTCCCTTCTAGTCACTATAAACTTCTAGTTAGACTTAAAGCTTAATCTTATAAAACTTCGATTTTTATTTACAAAAAAAAATTCTTTCTAGGTGGTATTATAACCTTTCAAGAAGAGTCACATAATTTTCTCTTGCCCCTGTGTGATGCTTGCATTAAAGATGGCTGCCTACATTTATTAGTTCATTAGGGGTTTGTATTTGTATTTTAGAGGCTTATAACAAATCCCGTAGGAAAAAATTCATATTCCTGTGATTCAGGGGTGGGAGTGAGTAGGATTTGTTATTTCCATACATTCTCTAACACGCTGGGGCTTGTCAATAGCACGAGGAAGAGGAGACCACAACGGCTTTAACAGGCAGCTAGTCTGAAATAAGCTTCCCAACGTTTTAAACTACACTGATAAATCCCACTTAACAGCAGGATGGTGACATCCAAAAACTGATGCCTAACTTGGAAATAAAGAGATTTAAATGCAGGTTCCAGACTGGTGCTATGAAATCTATGAAACAGAGATTTCTGGAATTCTGAAGTTATTTCCTTTGTGCTCACTCTTCAATCACATTCCCTTGGTTTCACTAAACAAGAGCAAATGATTCACTCTATTTCTATCAATTCTCATTTTCTTCCTTATTCTCTCTTCAAGCTGAAATTCTTCTTGTCATAAATAAAAAATCAGTTGGGTTCACTTATAGACAGTCCTGTCAAGAATAAAGAATCACTGACCACAAAGAGCAAAGACCACACTTCGAAACAAAAGCAGCATCTATTTTCGTGCCCAGGACATCTGCAAGCCGTTAAGGTGCTGTAATAGCTCTTTTCCTTTGCACATCAATTGCTGAGCCACTTGTTAAGTTTTCAGTACTAGTCACTTTACAGCACAGACTGGGAATTTATACTAAATGAGAACCGCTCCCAAGACTGGCTCTTTTTAAAATAAGGCTTTGGCTAGATTCATTTCTTACCTAACAAGCAGTAATGAAAAGCAACATTTGTATCACATTTGTTTTGTAGGTCCCAACCAAGTCCTACAAAAACAAAAGTATTCTTCTTTTCCTATGTACCTAATTGAAGGCAAAAATTCAAATTAGATAATAACCACCATTTTCTAATCGCCAAGGAGTAGTATGGTGAGTGTTGGGGGAAGGGAGGGTGGCAACTGTGAAAACAACAGATTTTCCCATCATAAATATGAACACCATATGAGGTGTCTGAATTACATTATAAACCACCCGTGAACTTACAATGTGTCACACTTCAAAGAAGCCTAGATATGTTTTCAAGTGCAATCCTTAACACTTTTAATTATCTTTGATGTCAGTTCTATTTCAAATTGTGTGACTATTTCTGAATATGCTTAGTTATTTGAAAATGCAAGTCATTACAGCTTTTCATTTCGGAAATGGGCATAGCAAACAGTGCCATGCATGATCACTAACTACTTATTTATTTACGTACTGCCTTATTTGTGATGAATTTAAGACAGCTGCTAAAGATACACAAAATAAGGTGAGAGAAAAAGAAAGAGAAAGCCATACAGGCATAAAATAGAGGTAGAAACAAGGCTAGTTCCCAAAAGGTGTGCCTCTATACTTCCAAGAAGGGTACTGCCTGTACATGAACAGAGTTTTCTGAGATTTAACGATGTCACTGAATAAAGCCAAGTGGGACTGACTTTGTGTGAGAAATGCTACTCAGGCCTTCACCTTATGGTAACTTTCTCCCATATTTTAATCTGTTTTATGACTTTAAAGCATTTAGATTAAACACAAATAAGTCTGTAAATTCAGGGCATGATAGAAAGTCATAATTTTATCATTTTCAGGTCATTGACTCCTCCAGATTCCTTTAGAAATATCAGGGGTGCCAAAGAAATGTATATATATTTTAAGACATGTTATTTATGTATTACTTTTTGAATTTGAATTGAATTACAGTCAGTGTATAGTATGATGTTCGCTCAAAAGATGGATTAATCAAATGAATGCTAGCGTCACCATGTGACAGACAGGACAAAGAAAATGGTAGAAGTATGATTTTCATTTGAGGAGAGCAAGACCATTTGCCAGGACAATGGATAGGACAAAGACATGCGGTTGAGTTTCCCCCATGCTCTCCTGACTTAACACCCCTTGACTTCTACCTATGGGGGGACCTTAAAGGATGTGGTGTATGTAGGAAACCAGCTACATGGCGGTGCTTCAGGAAGGAATTGAAACGGCATGCACAGTGATACAAGTAGATACTTCGGTCAACATTGCTCAAGCAGTAGTTTGCTGCAATCAGAAGTGTCTGGATGCTGATGGTAACCACTTTGAGCACCTCTTATAATTAGAGAGGTCAAAATGACTTGTATTTACCTTTTGTTATCAGTATATATTATTATAATTTTAATACATTTTTTTCCTTTCTTAAAATATCTATATGTTTTTTTGGCACCCACTTTTCCTAATCCCGGAGCTAATGTAACTATCATACAACTATTAAAGATAGTTTGAACCTTTCTAAGTCTTTTGAAATGCTTCTAAAAATCAGGGTGTCAATTAGTTACATCATTTTTTCCTCATTTCAGCAGGGAAAATTTTCTGCACCACACTCTGACACCAATCAGTCTTACAAAGAATGTGAGGCCTATGTGCCCTGGCAGGCTAAAAAGTTATTTATCTACTCATTCGTGTTACTATTTACTCAATTTGACAGATATTTATTGAGTATTTTCTATATTCTAGAAGTGTCATTAGGCACAGTGAGAGAGGATTTAAAAAGATAGGTGTTCTGTCTTAAAGAAGTAGGATGGATTCAAGGCTTGCTCCCTATTCCCTTTCTCTCAGTCACATTCCCTGTGGAGTCCCTCAGCTTCCAGGCTCCCCGAAGCTTGGTTTAGCCCTGTGACATAGTCCAGGACCAGTGAGACATAAAAAATACCGCCTCAATTTCTAGAAAAGCCTTCTTGATGAAACGAAGACTTAGCTAGAGCAGAGACTTTGGCTCTGCAAAGAATGAGCTGCTGGACCAACACCAGCAGCTGGTTTCTTCCATCTCTATCCTTCATATGTAAGAAAAACCATCTCTGTTTAAGCCACCCTGAATTAAATTTTCTCTTACTTGCAGCCTAAAGCATTCCTAACTAAACCAATGAACAGTCTATTTGAAAAATTGGACACAAATAACCATAAACTACCAGGCAAAAAAGAAAATGCTATTAGAAAGCCTCAACACAGTAATATGTAAAGCATTCCTGTCTAGGGATAATAGAAAAAGAAGAGGTGGATCAGGGAAAAAATGGTGAGGAAGGGAGGAAAATGTGAAGATTTGTGTTGTTACGTGTATTTGTCCCAGTAAATCTGCTTTAGAAGTAGGCTTCCCAGATGTACTGTATTAAAGGGACAGAAAACAAAGGTGCTGTCCCATTTCAAATGGTATGTATAGTCAGCCTACCAACCCCTCAAATTTAGCCCAGTGAGACTAGGCTGACCACACATACTGTTTGAAACAGGACAGTACTATTGTTTTCTGTTCCATTTAAAACAGTGTGTCTAGTCAGGTTACTTAGAAGTAATTTGAGGCAACTCCTCCTTACCCAAGTCCAGGCACCAGAAGCCCTCATCCTGTAGGACCAGATAAAATGGCAGAGGGGTAGGGACATTAGGGAGAGAGAGCAATGAGGAAGAACTAATACTTTAGACAGAGTTGGAGTATCTGTGCTATGAACCACATTTGGGGGGGAGAAGAGAATTTTTAGGAAGTTTTGATAAATGTTGAATGGGATCACTCCTTTCTTTTTTAGACACTTTAATGTTGATCTGTATTATTTCTTAGGGCTTTTGGAAGTGAATGCATGTTCTATTAAAATACTGCACAAAGCAGAAACTTTAGGGAACTAGCAAAAGGCCAGAATATTCAAGTTTCATATGCATTATCATGTCTAATCATTACAACCACTCCATAAAAAAGCTATTTTGTTTCGTTTTGTTTTGTTTTGTTTTTAATATGGGGAACTGGGGCTCCAGGGACTAAGAAATTTCCCTCAGTTCATATCTTTAGCAAGTTGAATAGTGAAAACAGAATAGACTTTGCCCATTTCCAACACCTTTTCTCTTTCTACTATACTATGTGGCCTGGAAACAAGTGAAAATGAAAAAACTAGGAAAGAAATGAATAGAAACAGGGCTGAGAGAAAAAAATTCCTTAGGCGGTAATTTCCCTGGAATTCCATACTATATAACTAGAAGCCCAAAAGGTTTGCTACTCTGTATAGGGAAAGCAAAAAATTAATTAATTAATTAATTAGTTACTTAATTAAAATAAAATAAAATTCCATACAGTTTTTTTGTTTGGTGAAAAGTGGCTACACTACTAATTATCCAGGTGACCTTGGAGAATGTACTTAACATCTCTAGGGCTCAGTTTTGTCATCTGTAATATGAGTTGCTATGAGGATTCAGTGACAGAAGTAAGTTCATGAACTCATCCTAGAAAAAGTGCTACATACCTCATTGCTGAATATCACTATGGTCACCTTCGAAGTACTCCCCTTGGGAAGCTATGCACCAATGCCAGTGCCTAGTCTGTCCTTTAAAGCAATTTTGGAACTCTTTTTCTGGAATGGCCATCAGAACTTTTGTTGTATGACCCTTCATCCTGAATGTCACCACAATGCCTTCCTTTCAATATTTCCATTACCTTTGGGTAAAGAAAAAAGCCATAGGGGACCAGGTCAGGTGAGTAGGGAGGGTGTTCCAATATAGTTATTTGTTTACTGGCTAAAATCTCCCTCACAGACAGTGCTGTGTGAGCTGGTGCATTGTTGTGATGCAAGAGCCATGAGTTTTTGGTGAAAAGTTCAGGTCATTTTGTCTAATGATTTCATGTAGGCTTTTCAGAACTTCTAAATAGTAAACTTGGTTGACTCCTTGTCCAGTTTTTACAAATTCATAATGAACATTCCCTCTGATAACAAAAAAGGTTGGCAACATTGTTTGGACTCTTGATTTGGACTGATGGAACTTTTCTGGTTGTGGAGAATTGGTTGAATTCCATTGTACATTTTGATGCTTTGTTTTGGGGTCATTTTGGCACACCCATGTTTCATCACCAGTGATAACAAGGCCCAAAACATTGTCTTGCCTCTCTAAAAGGTATAGGCAAATTTCAACTTTCCTTTGCTTTTGACCATTTTTGCACATACCATTCTCATGCCAAGGTTTTCAGTTAAGATTTTCCTAACTGTTTCCCTATTGACGTTTACTTGGTCTGCTATGCTTCTCACAGTCACCTGATTGATGATTTTGACACAAAATTCGATGAATTTTTGCAATGTTTTTATCAGTTCTGCTTGTTACTGGTTGCTCTGACCTCTCTTCATCAGTGGCACTTTTTCTTCCCTCAGAAAAACATTTAATCCATTTGTACACTGCCATTTTCTTCATGGCATTATTCCCATAAATTTGGACTAACATGTCCCTGATTTCACTTCCACTCTTGCCAAGTTTAACAAGAAATTTAATGTTTGTCCATTGCTCTAATTCAAATATTTCTCTTTCTCTACCCTAATCAGCACTCAGCTATGAGTGAGAATTTGTTATTGTATTCTTCTTTTGTTCCTTAAAAAGATTGGTTTCCAAGAGGTCAAAAAAGAAAACAAGAGATGCATATAGGTGATGGAAAAAATAACATCAGGAGAACAGAATGATCTTGGACCATCACCAAATCAGCAGGACTTCACTCCAGGGCCAATAAATAACATTCGCACTGCTCTTACACAGAGCAAGGCTTCCAGAGAATCAAAGCAGCGAGCCTTTTGTGGCCGGAAGGGAAGTTGTCATGCAGGGAGACTAAAAGCAAAACCATAAGGTTGCAAAGAATAAGGCCTCCCACTCTCTAAAAGAGATGAAATCAGATCATTTAGTCCTTTACCTGATGTTTAAAACACACTGAGTGAGTTCGATTTTTAAAAAAGCATATGGACATGCCATGAATTTTTATTTTGCATGCTGCTACACCTGAAACATTTCCCTTAAAATGTCTAAGCTGATTTCCAAAAATGCCTAAACCTTCAGCAGTTGCAAGTAAACCCTTTATTGGAATCCTAGGAATTCATTCTTAAAGCTTAATAAAATTGTAGTTAATGGTTTATAGACTGTTGAATGGCTGACCAAAAATGTCCACTGGCCAAGCACTGGGACCCAGGCGGGTAAATAGTTGAAGGCAGGTACATAGCTTTGCCTATAGCAGACTGGAAAAAAGATGCTAATAATATAACTTATGCCTGAGAGGAAGTCCTCAGTGAGTGAGTTATTAGATACAAAGGAATTTTGTATCTTTGACTGAGTGCCTCTAGATTCCAAATAAGGCTTGTGAGGAGCAGACCTCCCAAGAAGGAGAAGTAAAACTGGCCCCTAGTTATATGATCTTTAATCTGTTTTATTTGGATCATTTCTGGGCTTCCAATTTTCTTTCTCTCCTCTTGGTTTCAGTCTTGAGTCTGGGACCTAAAATCCCATAGTATGAACACAGCCATTTGTTAATGTAGAAGTATTTTAGATTTCAGATATAAAATCTCAGAGCTGGGAAGGCTTTGGGGAAGGTTGATCTGGCCCAGACTAGATCGTCAGTCTCCTTACTTGGACACCACCCACACAAAAAGGTGAAACCCAAGAACCACCCAAAGGATATGCAGTAGCCAGAGAACTGGAAAAACTGGCTGGAAAGGCAAGTAAAAGAAGGGGAAGGCAGAGAAAGAACAATGGAGTAGGAACACAGTGGGAAGTGGCAGCTGTAATTGTTGTAAGCCTTTCTCATAGCATCTGTGACTGAAAGCCTGGTCTACCCCTGAGCTAAGCTTTACCTAAGCCAGTCTGCATGTGACTGGATATCAGGGTTATAAAAGAAGAATGGTGATTGGAGGGAACCTCAGTCTTACCCTTTTGTGAGTCCCAGATCCCCATTCAGTGCTCTGGGGATTAAATCATCCCAGATTCTCAGCTCAGGCGAGTGGCCTATGTGCTCTTCCCATATGCCACCACTACCGCCCAAAGTAACACACAAGAATTATTATTTACTTAATAGTTTACAGTTTTCAAAGCAATAAAGCTTAACATACACAATGGAATGTTACTTGGCCCTAAGAAAAGATGAAATACTGCCATTTGTGACAACACAGATGAATCTTGGGATTTTTATGCTAAGTGAAATAAGTCAGGCAGAAGTCAAGAACTGTATAACTTCACTCATATGTGGAATATAAAACTGAAAGCAGCATAGAAACAAGACAAACAGACAAAGAAACAAGACTTATGGACACAGACAGCAGTTTGGAGGTTACCAGTGGGTAGGGGGTCAGAGGGTGGTGGAGGGGGTAGGTCAAATATACAGTGAGGGAAGTAAAACCGACTCTAGGCGGTGAGCACACAATACAACACATAGATGACGTATTACAGAAATGTACACTTGAAACTTACATAATTTCACTAACCAATGTCACCCCAATAAATTTAATAAATAAAAATAAGTAAATAAAGTTTCTTGGTTAAGCTTCTGGAATCAGACAGCCTGGGGTCAAATATTACTTTTTATTAGTTGTATGACATAGGAAAAGCTAGTTCAATTGTTTGGTGTATATTTATCAAAACATAATGTGCCAGGCACTAGAGATACTGCAACGAACAAGACAAAAATCCCTCCCTACCTCATAGAGTTTAATATGCTAGTGAGGTAGACAGACAATGATCAACTAAGTAATATGTGCACATTTAACCATGATAGGTGCTAAAGAGTAAACAATATAAAGCAGAGAAGGGAGATGAGAAGTATTGGGAGAGTGAGACTGTACTTTTTTATTATAGATAAGGTCACTAGGGAAGGCTAACTAAGAAGGAGGTTTTGAGAAAAGCATCAGAAGGAAGGAGCCATGTGACAGTTGAGGGAAGAGCACTCAGGAAAAGAAAGTGGCCAACATGGTGGCCCTAAAGGGAAGGTGCAAAAAAGGTCCATGAGACTGATGGGGGGAAATGAGAGGAAGACTGGAATAAGGTGAGGACAGAGAGACAACCCAGTCTGAAAGACCTTGTGGAACACAGGTGGAGTTTGGCTTTTATTCTGGGTATGATGGGAAGCCACTAGAAGGGTCTCAGCAGGAGGGACGAGTCTGACTCAATTTTCAACAGGATCATTCTGCCTGTTGTGTCTTAGGACAGACTGAACAGAGAGAAGGATAGAAATAGGGAGAGCAGGCAGGAATCTATTGAAATAAGCAAGGCAAGATGATGGCTTATATTCATCAACATCTCTGGGTGTCTTTTTTCCTCATCTAAAAATGGGAATCATAATGCTCACTGTTCAGGGTACTTAGTGAGATGGTGCATGAATAGAGGTAAAACCCTTAGAACAGTGCCTGGCATATATTACAGCAAACACTCAAACATTAGTTATTATAGGTCTTCTTTGACTCTCTCAATTAGCCTCATTTTATGCAAAATGGAGCTTAGAAAATTTAAATAACTTGTCTAAAGTCACAGTTTCTTGAAAGTCTTACAGGCAGGACTTGAACATGAAACTTAAGCCTGTGCTACTTTCAAGGGAGCAAGTAGATCACTCAAACTCATTCTAGTCACTAATATGTACTCTGACTTCGATCACCACATTAACCAGTAATTGAACAAGGTCTTCTGCAAATCCTGGGCTGCAGAACAAGTAGGTTTGATGGGTGGAAAGAGATAAGGAGAGGTTCAGAGCATAGGGTCACTCCTAATTAAGTAGGCTCGTCCTGAGAGTTGAGAGAAGATAAACGTGACACACTTTAGAAAGAAGGAAATAGAAAAACAAATGTAGAAAGAAGATGAAACATACGGGTACTTAGGAAAAGCAAAAGAAGGAAAAGAAAAGTACAGAAAAGAGATTCAATCCTAGAGACCAATTTTACCTTCTTCAAAATCCTGTTCAGGGCTGTCCCTGTATTCCCCCTTACACTCTATAATTTTCATCAATGACTTTGCTATTGACCTGCTCCAAGTTTTCCACATCTCTCTTTAGCATCAAGAAAATTTAGATGACTGGTAATATTGAGGAAACCTTTACAAGAGCAGATGAAACACAGATGAAATATACCTAAAATTAAGGACAATTGAAGAACACAATCACTGTAATCAGGAGCCAATTAAGAAAGAGAGTGATTTCTCCTTGGAATGAGTGATTCATGTTAATTTTTCACCAAGAACAGGAGACATTCTGTTCCTTTCAAATCCCTTTTTCTTCAAAAGGATGTCTCTGATTTTTTTTTTTTTTTTGCTTTATTTGTTCTGGGGAAAAAAGCAAGACTAACCAAATTATTCTTAATATAAACGAGCCATCCTTGTGTTGTGAAATACCACAACATAGTTTTGTTGTTTCTGCCAGAACCTACAAATGTAGCGTCTTTGCCCACAAGTGTGCACCTTCTCTTCATTAGAAAGTTTAATGCATGTTTCTATTCATTAACAGAGGTAATTCTGGCTTAATTAGGGTCCAAATTTATATGTCCTCTCTTGTAGAGATAAGCCCTTGGAAATTAATAAAAATGTCTTCTAATTTATGCAAATCACCATAATCAGATTTGTCGCTAATTTTATATGCATTAAATTTCTATTTAGAAAAAATGAAGATGACTTGGCCAAAGCCCAAGCATGCACGAATTCAAGTCAGACAAAGTAATCTTCATTCCTAATAAAAATCTGGGGGGTCAGGGGGTTGGACACAGGGACAAGACCTTTTAATTAAGTTGCTAGCATATGAAGCTAATGGGGCCATCTTCAAGTTATTTCATACCTTCTCCAGTTAAATTGAATCTGAAAGACAGCATCAGACAGCTGGAGGCTGTAAAAATGTCAAAGGACAAACCAAATAGCAGCTCCAGCATTAGTAGGGGCAAGCTTATTTTTGTTGAACTGAGAAAATTAATACAGGAACACTCCCTACCCAACTCCTGCCAAGAAATCTTGGCACCTAAAGTGCAAGATCATAATAACTGACATTAGTCATTTTGCCTTCATCCTTAATGGATTGTTAGATAATATCTTCCAAATACTTACCAATCAATAAAGCAGCAGTCCTGTTTCTTAAAGATCATTTTCTTTGGTAAATGTAATTAGGGGATTTGAGCAGGGATCCCCAGACATCCGGCCCAACTTTAATTGCAGTAACACAGGCTGTAGCTCCCCAAAGATCTTGCCTCTTAGCAGTTACATCTGCTCACCTAATTGACAATGCAGGAGGGAACTGCTGCAATTAGTTTTCTTTGGACAACATAAAATATCTGCAAAACATCATAACCTCATGGTGTCAGGGACAGTAGCTACATAAATCCATCGCACTTATTCCAGTGAGAAGTTATAACTTCATATAAAAGACTGCCTTTTTCATACGGTACTTACAGTACACTAATGTCTGTAAATATGAAATTATTCTGTTATGAGACTTGTCTAAACAGGTATGTGAAATCCCATCTATGCTATAGGAGCCTTAGAGTAAGTTAGAATGAGCAGGTAAGAGGAGAGAAACGTATTTTGTTTATGAAACCACGGAATGCATATCAACCACTCCATTTCTTGTTTTCAAAGAATATCAAGTATCTAAGAATTATCAAGGACAAAAATGTCTCATTTTCTCTTCCACTTGTCCAGTGAACTTGTATTAACTTGATAGCATACTCCACAAGTTTGAAAAGTAATTAAATTAGGTTAAATGATGTTTACACTTACTTGCACATTTAAATGTTAACTTTCTGATCCTCTATTCCTAAACCTGCTTTATACATCAAAAACTAGAAAAAGAATTCAAGTGGAGTTTGAGTAATTTAAAGCATATAGCTGGAAAACCTTATTTCCCTAAATTGTCCTGAAAGAAATCAAGGAAGTTATTTCAACCAAATCCAATCAATTTTTTCCAGGACTACTGCACTGAATAGCTCCCAGAGGGGACACTCACATCATTAGCTGTGAGAAGGGCATGCCCTTTGAATTGTGCAGTGCACAGCCTGTGCAGGCCGACGTGGTGGTGACTCAGATTTTCCCTTGTCTAGTGCTGTCAGAATGCAGAGTCCCAGAGCCAATTCCCACATCACCACTCCACATAGTATGAAGCAACACTTACACACTCAGAGACTCCCTGCTATTATTAAGTCAAATTAGTCATTTATTCCATCTTGTCAGACATTTTCTTATGTATTACAGAGTTCCCATCTATGAATAGGAATAATAAATGAGGGTAGTGTGTTTACCTACGAATATTTATTGAGAAACTACTGTACTTTAATCAATCCTCAATAAATCTGAGCAATAATATTATCCCCATCCCCATGAGATGATTAATAAATTAGAATATGGATCCAAATTCAGATCTGTTTAATCCCAAAGCACATGATAGTTCCCCTACATAATTTTACCATGACTATTAAGAGTATAAGAGCAGACTTATATGACTCTAGAAACTCCCAAAGAATGTGATGATCAACTGTCATAAGGATGACACTACCAAGAAAAAGAGAGTTCGAAAGTACTGTCTTGACTTCCTAAGAAAAATAGTGATGCAGTTTAAATCTGAAGACGTGCATGGAAAATTCCCCAATGGTGCCATTACCAGGTGGATAGAGTGAACTGAATGCAAGTGGCCTGGTGCAGAGGGGTGACAGAGCTGTGCACAGCTCATGCAGACCCAGGTGTGGGTGAGTCAGGGCCATGAGACAATATGGATTGAAGGCACAAGCTATTAGATGTGTCTGTGCCCAAGAGGAAGTGGACCAACACCAAGGGCATCAACATTAGAGACTCAGGGGCGATAAAAACAACACTTGGCTGGCTAAAAGGAAATGAACGAAAATAGGATTTCAGGGGAGTAAGGGGAGCGTTCCAGAGGTTTACCAGCTGACTGAATCAGGGCATACAACCAAGGTGAAAGAAAGGCTCCAGAGTTTATTTGAGCAAAAAAATCATTTCCAGTGAGTCCGTGCTAAACCGGAAAGAGGAGTGTCGCCAGCAGGAGCCAGGGAAAGACGTAGAAAGTGCAGGAGCGAAGACCAGAAGAAATCATTTGACTGGCTATGGCTTAAAGCATCGTTGGCTCTTGGTGACTGGTCATGCTTACTGCTTTGATTTCATAACCTTGAGGTATTCATAGGCTTTGATTGTAGTTATTTTATGTAGGCCGCCATTGCATTAGAGCCAACTCCATCTAGTCACCTCCTTATTTAATTGAAAGGTGGTCACCAAATCTCACGTCCTTGTCCCTTGGTTCACAGCAGGACTACTTTTGCCAGTCCCACTGGCAGTTACCTGTGGCCGGCATGATTGAAGGAGGCCAATGGAATGAGAATGAGGTGACAGACACCACTTCGTGGATGACATGAAGACGCATGCATGCCTGTCTTCTCCCCAGTCTCCTTCCCCATCTCCTGACTAGATGAGGAAAGCACCACATTTCTAGAAGTAGGTGGAGCCACAGGTGGAAGGAGCCTGAATCTCTAACTGAGCACACGGCTGCCAACCAGTCACAAATGACGCATTGCACTGTGACATGAGCGAGAAATAAACTTGTATTACCGCACGCCACTGAAAATACGGAGTTTATCTCTTGCAGCTGTAGTGTTACTTACAATGAATGCAGGCTCCTACAGATGGTTAAGGATTAGGGCCTAGAGCGTCATTTCCCAAGCGGTGGTACGTGTACCCCTGGAGCGTATGTGCTGTGCCATTCAGGGGTACGCAAAAATAATCAGTAATGGCAAAACAACAAGTAAAGTAAAAAAATGCAAAATGTTAGTTATGGAACAATAAATGTTAAGTTGGAATCACTGTTAATGGAGACACTTCAAAATTAGATCACGAGTGAATGATGATTGGTGAGGGTGTGGCTATGAACCCTTCTTCCAAACTGCTCTTCTGTCAATCATTATGCAGTTTCAGAACACTACATATGTGACAATTCTAAAACGTCCCCTAAATTCATCCATAGTCACACTGTTTGATCAGTTTAGTTATTGACTGAGTAAAAGTAAGTGCGTTGTCTTTAATCCTGGTTCTTTTCAAGTAGTTTATTTAATGTTTACCATAGTTTCAGTTATTATTATCCATGATTTTTACACATGTCAGTTATGGATCAGTGGTTGAAAATAGAAATGGTTAAAAAAACAAAACAATGTGGATTATAACTTGTCGCCAAGTACTTCTCAACACGTGTCTGCAGCTACAAGTACACCCACACTGGGAGACAGTAAAAAGGTGCGTGCCTCAGGTACTACATGGAAGAAAACAAAATACTCTAAAGAGTATATTAAATATGGGTTTTCATTTGTAGGGGATAATGACAGTCCTAAGCCTTTGTGTGATATATGTGGGGAAACATTATCCAATGGTTGCATGAAACCCTCTCTATTCATGTGACATTTAGAAATGAAACATCCTATGTATACAAACGAAGAAATTCATTATTTTCAATGTTTAGAAAAGCATCCAACTGTTACTTCACACATGGTATCAGGAAAAAGACAATGAGAATGCAGTTGAGGCTTCATACCATATTGCTTAACACATAGCTAAATGTGGTAAAAACCATACGATAGCTGAAGATTTAATTTCTTCTTGTATTAAGTATATCATTTTTCTTGTATGTTTGGGGAAGAACATGCCCACAAAATCAATACTATCTCTATTTCAAACAATACAATGTCTCAACAAATTCAGGAAATGTCTAATGATGTTGAAGCTATAGTAGTAGATAGAATTAGAAAAAGTAAATTCTTTTCCATCCAGGTCAGTGGAAGCGTAGATGTGACTGATTTGTCATTTTGCTCATTATGTCGAGGTACTTGGTAGGAAATGAAATTGAGGAAAACCTGTTGCTTTGTTAGCCACTGACAGAGCAAACCACAGGTGAAGATATTTTAATGCAATCAATGGTTATTTCACTGAAAAGGACATTAGTTGGTCTAATTGTTGTGGTGTGTGCACTGATGGAGGTAAGCCTGTGTCAGGTTGTTTATAGGTCTACATGGCGGAATTAAAGAAGGAGCTCCCCATGTAGCATGGAGTCACTGCTGCATTCATAGACAAAGTCTTGTATCCAAGCTTCTTCCTAGTGAACTGAAAGATGTTCTTGATGCGGCTGTAAAAGTTGTAAATTTTATTAAGTCACAACTACAAAACTCCAGATTGTTTAAAGCACTGTGTGAAGAAATGAACAACATTCATAGTACATTCCTTTTGCATATGGAAGTAAGGTGGCCATCTTGTAGTAAAGTACTTATATGAATGTTTGAACTTAGACATCAAGCACAGGTATTTCTACATTGTTTCCCTTTTGCTCCAAAGTTTCAGGACAGTGATTGACTTCAAAGTCTTGCATATTTATCAGATATTTTTCTAAAAATATACAAACTCAACTTGAGAGTTCAAAACAGCTCAATCACTATATTCAAAGTAACTGACAAAACTGAGTCAATGATTTCAAAAACTGGACTTTTGGAAAGCGTGTATTGAAAGAGGTCAGCCTGAAGTTTTTGAAACTGCACAACTTCTTATCTGAGAATGACATGCACCTATCCCAAAATGTGAAAGACAATATTATAAGTCACTTGAAAGGTCTTAGTGTCCTTTTATAAGTACTTCCCTCAGTGTGGAAAAGAAAACTGGATTGCAGATCCCTTGAATGAAGGATTCTTCAAAGAAGCTAAATGATCAATTAATGAAGAAGAGCAATAAATTGAACTTTCAACTGATTTTTAAAATTCTGATTTTAAAAGAAAGTATCTTATTACCTTCTGAGTAGATGCCAGTAATACAAACAGCTCAGTGAGAAGGCACTCAAATACCTCTTGCCATTTACTAATACTGAACTAATATAGAGAGCTGTTTCTTCTTACACCACCTAAAAATAAGTTCTGCAACAAGCTTCATGCAAGTCTGTATTCAAGACTATATCTTTCATCTTTTGAGCCTGATTTCATCAAAGCAAACTCAATGATCTCAATAACAATATTTCAATAGTCTAGTGATCTGCATAACAATTATTACTACAGGCTTTTCAGATAACACAAATAAATATTAATAAATTAAAATTTTATTAAATACTTGATCATTATCAATACTTAACTGTTACAAATATCATAAAATTACATCTGTGGTGTCTTTTAGTATAGTAATTTTTCTTTCCTAAGTTAATACCTCATTTCCACTATTTTGCCTTAAGATAGACAGTGAACAAGAGTATCAGTATTTAAAAACAGCTGTTTTAAAAACAAGGGGGACAATTTATAGAAATGGGTTTAAAATGGGTAGAAAAAGGTAGGGAATCACTGGTCTAGAGGAAGGCTGTGTGCACTGATAAATGAGTGATAAAAGTGTCCCTGAAACCAAGTAATGCTTTGAAAGTTGGCCTAGCTCACTGAACGCAGTGAGTCTCCATCACTCACTCACCCTACTTGCACTCTGCACTGGGCACTGAGAAGGTGCTGGCGTCCGCAGTGAGAAGACAGCAAAGTCTTTGCCTTCATGAGGCTTAGATTCAAGAAGATTACACAGCAGGGTTGGAGATAGACATTACTAAGTTTCTAAGAAGTAATTAATTAACTTCAGATAATGAAGGAAATCAGACTGAGTGATTTGATAATGGTGACAGGAGGGCTAGCGACCTCCATGACGGTGGTCAGGAAGGCCTCTCTGGTGAGTCATTTTTGAGCTGAGAAATAAATGATGAGAAGCGGCCAGGCCAGGGCCACTTCCATAAAGACCAGGGAAAGCAGAAACAGCCAGAACGAAATCCCCGAGGTGGGAACGAGCTTGGCAATTCCCAGGGACACGAAGCAAGCCGGTCCTGCTCCAGCACAGGAGGGACACAGAGAAGGTGAGGGCACGTAGGCCAACGTGGCAAATCGTGCAGGCCTGTGTCGCCTGCGCTAGGGAGTGGTCGAGATCTTATTTTTAAATTTATTCTAAATGCAATAGGAAGCAATGAAAGGTGTTTTAATATCCTGGACTTCATACGCAGTAGGGTGTGACCTAATTTAGCTGTATGTGATTACATGCATTAACTATCTCACATCCTACAGTGACGTTTTGAGCTGGATGGCAAGGAACTAACCCTGATTCTAAGGAAAACAAAACCAAAAGACATCTTGTCAAAGAGCTGCCCACACACTTTCATCTTGGTGGCAGCAGTTGTGAATCTGACAGCTCCACAGGATGGCACGTTGACCTCACAGCAACCTCTGAGGACATTTGCTGTAATTGTGAATGCCTGAATCGTTCCTGTGTCATTTGGGGAAAAAGTCCTAGTCAGGAGTTGGAAAGTATGTACTAGGGTAGGGGGCGAGGGGCATTTGTTTCCCAGTCTTTCTCAAGGCCACCTTACAATTTGTTTCATGTCATTATTCTTCCCTTTGAAGTATTCCTTAAGAAGAAGAAAATCAGAAGCCCTAACATTTGTGTGGATGGAAATGAAATACCACAGTATATTTTAAATTGCAACTAAAGAAACAAGATATTTGAGTTGAAAAGACAAGTATGTTCGTGCCACTCTCCCATCTGACAAGTCTGATCTTGAATGCCAAGGTTAGAAACTCCCCACAGATGGGTCTCGGGGTCTGCCGTGATCCTTCCTGTGTGAAAATTGTGATGTAGAAATTTATATACTGACCTAGGATCCTGAATTACTAGGGTACCTGTTGAAAGTAGTTATCACTTTATTCCGTTGACTCGACAGCTATTTCCTCTCCCACCTAATTAAAGCTATAGTGAGTAATCAAATCTGCCTTCATAATCTAATATTTGTTTAGCCTGTATAAAGTTTCTGTCATTATGAGGTGATGGAAAAGATTTGTCTTTAACTAGCGTGTGAGTGTGAATGAGGATGTGTGTGTGAGTGCACATACATGTGGGTGTGTGACTGTTTGTGTGGACTCCGTCAAGACGTCTTGACAGTTGAGTATCTTGAAAAATTACCTGTGACACCTGGGCTGCCTGATAAACCTGTTTCCAAGAGGCACCAAGCCATGGTGAATAAGACTCTGCTAGCAGAAATGGAGTGTCCCCTTGTGTGCCAACGACTGCCCCCACAGCTTTGGTGGCAGTGAATCAAGAAGCAAATTCAGCAGCAGAGACCTTCCACCTACCAAGCCTTGCTACACGGCCTGGAAACTTGGCTTGCTGCCGTCCGTACCAGCAAAAGCAGCCAGAGCTGGTTCTCGAACTGTCCAGAGCCCTGAGATGATAACAGACATATGCTAGGATCACACATTTACACAGTGTGGTTTGTGCGTTTATAACTATGATTTTAGTAGCACCTTGTGTCTGCAGTCCAACACATCAGGGATATCAGAACGGTCACCAGAATACCTTTGTTTAAAACTATCCTCGGGCTAACCACGGTATGAGAGAGATGTGAATCAACCCTTACCGAGAAAGGGGCACCTTGCCCACCCTACACCCATTTTCTGGACAGTTAATGTGTTTGGAAGAATTGGCTCGCCTAGAGAGCTCTAAAATGTATGTTTTGAAAGGAAGAATCATAGTATGCCCCACTAAATAACCTGCAATACATTTTCCCTTTTGTTGTTTCCAAAAAAAATTGAAACTCAAAAACGTCTTTTAAATTTTTCCAATATTGGCCATTTTTCCTGTTTTGTTTGCTTCAGGATTAAATCACCTCAAAGAAATTTTCAATACTTTAATTCAATTTCCACAGCAAATGAACCTGCAAATCAGCAAGGACAAAACCATTTGAAAAGATACCATTATATTTCCTAGATATTTATCCCTAATACAAGTTACATTTTCTGCAAAAATATATATGGTATCTATTGCTGCCTTTAGAAATGGTTAACATAGAAGGCTTTAAAGGAATAAGCCAAGAAGTCTTGATTATTAATTATAGCTATCACAAAGCAAATTCCCTCTAATGATTTATTATATTCACTACTGGTGTTAGCCCAAAATGAGTTCCTGCAGAAAGTGGGTAAAATTACATGGGAAATTACTATTCTGTGTGAACTAGATACATCACCCCTAGTTTATTATGTACATGACCAAGTAAATTATGCCAAGAAAGTAGCAAACAAAATAATGTAACTCATCACTCCTTTATCATGTGATTTTGATTTTCATATTTTAATCTGAGAGAGGTGATCAATAAGAAATCTTTTAAAAATTACACCGGATTTTAATGTAAGCCCATGTCATAATTTACTTTATTAAGGGTATGTAGTTTTTGTGTAACTTTTTAGGCATTCTCTTCATTATCTATGAATAACATTTTCCAAGATGAAAAATGACCTTTTCCTCAATTTTTACTTTTTCTAATTTTCTAACTAAAAGAGGCTGTCAGATTCCATTGTTTAGTAATTTTTAACAATAGTTTTAAAACATATTAAATATGATATCTAAATGTTTCTAGGGTAAATTAAAGATACTTTGCATGATTATTTTCTTTTATCAAAAAGGATAAATATATGGTTTAGGCCACGTTCATGGAGTACACTGCAGGTGCTATTTATGTACTATGGAATTTCATACTGAGAAAAGATGTCCAGTGACATAGACAATGCCAAGCAGTGCTATAGACACTCTTCCTACAGTTCCAATACTGTCAAGATTTAGTATGAAAAACATTTATAAATTTTGCCTGTCTACAAGTTCATTTGATGATTAAAATACATTTTATAGAGAAAGAAAGATTAGATTAGTTAAAGGTAAGAATAATAAGGTTTTGGGGTAACAATTAGATTTTAATCATACCAAAGTTAGAGTTTACTGTGAAGATATAATTAGATAACATAAGTGAACTTGGTATGTCAATGATAAAGTCTCCATAAATGTTTATTATTTCCTGCCTTACAAACTTGATAGGATTCTTGGCAGCATTAAAAACATATTAATATTACCATCACTTTTCATTGGGAAGGTGCTATTTTAACATTGGTTGTCATTATATTTATTTAATTTTCTTTCCAAATTACTATATTTTTAAGTGGAATGCACCAGTTAAAGTTGGGTGGCGCTGATTGACCATGCGGAAATGCACTGAGCTTCCGCCCAGTGGTTAGATGACAACCATCGTCTCTAGCAGCCTTACAAATGTATTCTCCCTCATCAAATAACATCACAAAGGCAAGTCCATTTTGAAAAATCAGTATTAAAATTATAGGGAATATGAATAAATGATGGTTGGGTTAGCTCTCTTGAATTGAAATAAATTTGATCCACAGCCTATTTTGTTTGGCCTACAAGGTATGAATAGTCTTCATATTTCTAAAGTGTTAAAAAATAAAAAAGAATAGAACAAAAACAAACAAACCATGCTACAGAAACTGCATGCAGCCTGCCTAAAATATATACTGCCTGGTTCTTTAGAGAAAAAAATTGGCAACCTATGATCGGGACACTACAGTTACTAGCAAAGATGTTTCCTGTCTTCTCAATTTAATGAAGCTGTTAAATAAATGTTTGCATTAATGGATATTTGAAACCTCAATTTTTAATACTTTATTGGAATATATTTAACATGCAATAAACTGCACATACTTCAAATATATGACTTCTGAGTTTTCCAATGAAACTATCATCCCAAGCAACATACTAAAACATTTCTATCATCTCCAAGTTGCTTCATTATTCTTTGAAATTCACCCCTCCTTCCACCTATTTCCCCAGACTGATGTGTTTTCTGTTATCACAGGTTAGTTTGCATTTTATAGAATTTTATATAAATAAAATGATGGTACATATATTTTTTGTCTGGCTTCTTTTACTCAGCATGATTTTGAGATTCATCCATTTGTGGTGAATATCTGTAGTTTGTTCCCTTTTATTGCTGAGTAGGATCCCACTGTATGGCTATGCCAGAGTTTCCTTATCCATTCACTTTCTGATAGACAATTTTCTTGAGTAAATATACAAAAGCAAAATTTCTCAGTAATATGCTTAACTTGACAAGAAACTCCCAAATTGTTTTCCAAAGTATTGGTACCTCCTTATGTTCCCTAGAGCAATCCTTGCTTCACATCTTTAACACTTGCTACTGTCTTTTTTTAAAAGCAATTCTAGGTGTGTAACGTTATCTCATTGTACTAGTCTTCCCAATGACTAATGACAAAGATTCTCTCCTTGACCAAACTCTGGTCAGCTCTTTCTCAATGAGCCCTCATCCTTGACTTATGAAAACTGCAGATGCTTAGCTCAAATGATTTTGTCCAGCCACACTAAGACTTAAACAAACACTAGCATAGTTTCTAACAGCTCAAGGCCTTGTCCCTATGATGACTCCAGCTCCCCTTAAAATGGTAATAGGCACATATGCCCCTGAATCTCCCCTTAAGTTCAGAAACTTCTCAATTATAAATCCTTTCCCTGCCCTTTGAGATACATAAATCTACCAAAAACTGTTACCTAGAGGACCTAAGAGTCATCTCTTCAAAATGCCAGCATTTGGGGAGATAGCTCCCACATTGCTCCCATTTCTTGTGGAAGAATAAGGGTTCACCTGCATAGGACTCCTTGCTCTAATTTACATCACTGCCTCCTGTCACAGAAAGTTTATTTCTCCTCCAGATAAATGCTGATTCACAGACCCAGATGGCCTGGCCACATTAACTAACCCCACCCCTTCCCGCTTTTTGTGAAGTTCTACTTCCATGACGCTACTCGTGCCCGCTGTGTTCTGCCCTCCCTTGTCCCTCAGTCTCTCTTTAACATGCCCAATCACTTCTGCACAAATCAATGTGGAGCTCAGTTCACACTGGACACTCTTCCCTATTGCAATAGTATCACTGAATAAAATCTGTCCTCACCACTGTAACCAGTGTACGGCTTTGTTGATCTTTGGTACTAATAATATTGAGCATCTTTTTATGTGCTTATCAGCCCCTTACCTTTTGTGAAGTGCCTGTTCATACCTTAGTCATGTATTACTGCCTTATTATTGAGATAGAAGAAGCTTTACGTATTCTGAATACAAGTCTTGTTTCATATGTACCTATCAATTTCTGCCAGTCTGTGGCATGGCTTTCATTTCCTTCATGGTGTCTTTAGAAGAGCAAATGTTTTATATTTTGATGACATTTAATTTATACATTTTTCTTTTAGGGTTTTATATTAGTCAGGGTTCTCCAGAGAAATAGAACAAACAGACTCTGTGTGTGTGTCTGTGTGTGTGTGTAGATATACTCCTATAGACGGAACCAACAGAATGTACACTGTTGTTTCTATACATATCTATACACACTCATATATACATCCTGTTGATTTTATATCTACCTATATATCTATCTATATTTCTATATCTCTATAGCTACATATATACATATAGAGAAACATTTATTTTAAAGAGTGTTTCACACGATTGTGGAGATTTGATGAGTCCAAAATCTATAGTATAGGAAGTAAAAGAGAAGATATCTTTGAAAAGATGAATGGTTATACCAAGTGAGGTCAAAGTGAATTAACTGGAGAACAAACATATGCATTTATAATTAGTTTAACTCTATGAAGTTTTTTTTCCCCAGGATCTGTACACATTGAAATAAATTAGCCTGTGGTCCTTTGTTACCTGACCAAACTCACATTTGGCCAAAGATTGACAGCCAAGTGAAGGTACGGAAAGAAATAAAAGAAAGGGCGATGCGATGGAGGCCTTGGGTACAAGCCCCAGAAAGTGAACAGTGGGGAAATGAGGTGAGAGCTCTCCCTCATAGCTCCCAGAGCCCGTTTCATCACATAATCACCTCAGACACATTCAGTGCTGGCACGCCATGAAAGCACTGGCTTCAGTACTTCCAATGATTTGAGAGTCAGAAAAGTGACTTCTGGGAAGAAATCCAGAAAGTACATTTCATAAGAGGGCTATTTGTTCAACTCATAATCTTAGATATTCCAGAAAAGGAAAATTAATCAAAGACATCAACTTTTAAAAATACTCTAAAAGATTTGAGTTGCACAAATGTGAGTCGTGGAAGATTTTCCTTATTGAATGGTGGGTGAATGTTCCACACAGCAGAGGTGTTCTGGGGAATTGCAATTCAATGCAAATAAAATAATTCTCTTCCAATATGTCTCCACTGACTATCAGCACACACAGGTGAAATATCTCTGGACTAGGATACTTTGCATAAAAATTTTTGTTCTAGTTGTACTACAGATACAGAGCAAGCTACTGAAAAAAAGACAAAACATATGAATCCCTCCACAAGTCACCTTCATATATATTACCTTAATACATTAAGAATAATACCACCTTGAAAGAGGTTTTTAATAAGTAATAAAACTGAAAACTTAGCACTTTGTACACACCTCATCACAGCACTTAGTTTATTATAATGTAACTATTTGTTTCTATGCCTGTTCTTACCATTTCTTAAAATCTTTGTATTTATTCTTTCCTCTCCAAATAGGCTTAATAATCAATTTGTGTGGTGAACTGAGAGGAAGAAACAGTTTTACTGACAATTCAGACTAAGGATAATCACTAAAAATTATCACAAGGTTTACCCCTAAGTTTATTGCCACAAGACAGGAAAGGAAAGGTTCATTTGATAGAACTCTAACAAGAGAAAGCTTTCAGTTTGTCAGAAAACCAAATTTTTTTTCTAACTCTAACTCTAGGAGGGATTTATTGCAGGAAACCTCATATGAGACATTGAACCACATACTGCATAAGTCTTTAATCAGGGGTCTACAGATAATACCGAAAAAATTCCTTTTATGGCCATTTCTTATACTCAACCAACATTACAAGCTGACAGCATGATATTATAGCTCAGATGAAAGCAAGCATTTTACAGACTAGAGTAAGACAGTTCAAACTGTGCCCTTTGGTGAGCTCACTTGATAAAGAGAAAATATCCAGTTAGATTTATTAAAATCCTCTTTGAGAATCTATTTTTTTTAAAGTGGTAAAACAAAAAGATAGTTTATTGAGGGTAAAGTACACTCCGAAGAGGTAAGAGCGGGCTCAAGCAAAGAAAGTGGCTCAGGAGCCAAAAATCTATTTTTTTAAATTGGAATGTGAATGATAATTTATTAAAACTTTTTATATTGTTGGCTTCAAATCTCTTATCACGCTATTAGTTTTCTATTTGTTTTGTTTGTTCTTTGTTCCTTTATTCCTCAATTCTTTTCTTCTTTTGGATTAATCTAGCATTTTAATTATTCCTTTTTCTCCTCTATTAGCTTTTTAGTGACATTATTTAGTTTTCTTTTAGTAATTATCTGATTAATAGATAAAATTTACAATTGTTTTAAAATATACATGGTTGACAAAAGAAAATACTTAAACCTAAGGACATAGAAAAGGGAGTGGAAAAGATACAACAAATACATACTAAGCAAAAGAAAGCAGGTGCAGCTATGTTAATATCATTTAAATGTGATTTTAACAGGAAAACATTACATAATGAAAAAGAAACAATTTACCTAAAAGATATATTCCTGAGCATGTAGTTAGCAACATGGCTGAAATGTATGTTAAAAATATAAGTAAAATTATCATAAGAAAGGTACAAATATATAATCTTAGTGGATGATTTGTAACATCCCCCTCCCTGTAATTTATAGAAAAAGCAAACCCAAAGTAGTAAGACTGTTAAGGACATAAAATAATAATGAAGCTGAGTCATGGAAATGCACACACACACACATTCATATATGAATTCTGAGCACAATTTTCCAAACACAAAATATTTATAAAATCTGGCTTTATACTAAATCAGAGAAAAATCTCAATACCACCCCAAAAATTGGAATACTCACCACTTTGCCTATTCCCAAGTCATTAAAAATAGAATGTATTTACAAAAAGATATTCCCCAAAATACCCATGCTTGGAAATTTTAAAACATAATTTCAAGAATCAAGAAGTAAATAAAAATGGAAATTCAGAAACATTATAAAACTAAATAACATGAAAATATTATATATTAAAACCTATGAGATGCATTTAAAGTAATCCTTTGACAGCTATGTATGCTGTCATAAATGAATAAACTAGAGAAGAAAATGGCTGAAAATTAATGCTTTCAAAATAAGAAGAGTGGAAAAGCACAAAAGCGCATAGACAAGGTAATGATGAAGCTGAGTAAGGAAATAACACAAGTAAGGAAATAATGAAGATATGAATTTATTAAAATAGTTGGGACAAGATTCTAGAAATCACAAGGAAAAAGCTGATAATTTTTTAAAAGCTAAGAAAACAGAAACAAAAATATTCCTGCAAGTTTGATCAGGAAATAAACAAAGAGGCACAAATATATTAGGAATTAAAAAGAAATTTGATAGAATTATTTTTTAGTCATATGTATTAGTTGTAACTCTTTGGGTCATAAAGGATCAAAAACAACATAAACTGACTTAAATATTAAATTTATCAGCTCATATTATAGAAAAGTTTAGAGATAGGCATGGCTTCAAGTATAGACTCATCAAGGGTTTAAATATTACCATAATCCAAATTAACCCTACGCTCAGTCAACTCTACGTCCTCCATGTTGGTTTCATTGTTATCCAACCGACTGTCCTCTCAGAGGGCAACCCAACTGGAACCAGTATCCTCATAACCAACCTCCAAAAGGGAGAGGATCTCCTTAGTGTCTCCATAGATGTATTGTTGTGTTTCATTGGCTCTGTTTGTCTCATGAATCCATTCTTAGTCCAATCAGCCGGCCCAGGAAATGTGATGCTGTGGTTGGCTGAGCTTCCATCACCTATCTCTGCTAGACAGGCACCACCACCCATTGCACATTAACTGAACTCAAGGTGCAGTTAGAGAAGAATGGTGAATGCTCTGGAGCAAAAACAAACACACACACACACACACACACACACACACACATAGATGTGTACTACACCACAACTTCAATAAAATGTCTTACTTATGTTTTAATAAAACTGCAACCCTATGAGTTCACCAAGATGAGTCCCTCTACATACCAGAATAAATCTGATATGCTGCATGAAATGATCCAGTGCTATCTAATCCACCTGAGTGCTACAGGCCTTTTATCAGTGACTGTTGGGATTTGGACAAATTTGGTGAAGATTTGTTCTTTTTGACAAATATTAGCCAACAGATTCAATAACTTCCCAATGTCAATTCCTAAATCACTTCGCTCCTTTTGCGTACATCTTTACACACTGAGTATTTTGACTTAAAAATACCACAAGACTTTGTACAAAGTTTGTCCTTTGTTCATTTATTCAAGAAACATTCATTGAGTGCTGACTATATTCTAGGCATTTCATTTACTGCTGGGGAAACGAGCAAATAACAAAGACCCTGATCCCTACCCTGATAGTAGTGAGGCAAAGACTAGAATAAATTTCAACTTCTACATTGAAGTATAGTGTTCAAGGTGCGTGGATTACTTTAATGCCCTTCTAAAAGTGTTTTGCTCTGCAGATTTCACAGGTCATTAATCTGGCCAAGCAAGGAGAACATTTTGTTCTTGTGAAAAAGTCTCTGGGCACTGGGGAACGAGGCAGTACCACTTGGACAGGGCTTTTGGTGGAAGAATAAGTGGAACTGGAACAATTAGTCCAGCCTGTAATCTAGACCCTGTTTCCTCTCCCCACTGCAATTTGGTGGGTAGTTTGGAGGAAAAGAGCAAAATATAAAGAAAGAAGAAAGAACCAGAAGCCTAAACAGAGGGATAGAAAGTTAGGGAAGAGAAGATAGAGGATACAAGAGAGTAGGTGACACAAGTTAAATTGTGCCTTCTAGGGCACGAATAAATATTTGTCCATTGCTTATTGTCAGCACTTATCTTGAGCTCTGGGACAAATGCCTTCTCTGAGTGGTGCCATGACTTTATTTCAAATGATCTGCAAAACTTTGAACAAAAGCACTATTGACTAAAGACCCAGAAAACGAATTTTATGCCATCCTGACTTAATTTTGGCAGAGAATAACTGTCTCCCTATAAAATGTCATGTTGTATTCATGTCATATCTCTTAGCTAAAACAATTTGGTTTTGATTTCACTTACGTACTTGGCTAACAAGGAAATGATATTTGATTATAAAACAAAGGAAAGAAAATCAAAATGCAAATTCAAATGGGTTGAAACTATGCATTTCCAAACAATGAAAATAATTATGTCTATAACTTCATAAACTAGTTTTCAAAGAATGTAGGCAGTGATTGATGTCTAGTATTTCTACCAGTGCACAAAAGGTCTCCGCTGCATCGCGAGGTAAAGCAGATCAAGTCAGTCTTTTGCAGAAAAGCTGTCATGTTTCCCTGTAAATTCCAAAGTCCTGATGGTGACCTTCATGGTTTTACTCAATTTGGCCTTGGTATACATCATCTGCTACAATTCTGCCCTTAACCTCTGCCCTCCAGCTGCAAAGGCTCCAGGTAACTTCCAGACCTCAGCCAGGCATCCATCACCTCAGGGCTTTTGTATTTATCTCTGCCTTTGATTTGAACCCTGAACCCTCTTCTCACAGGCTTCTGCAAGGCTCCTTCCGTCCTCCATGTCTGTTCTAGTGAGAGCATTTCTAACACCCATTTAAAATCACAAACCTCCTTCCACATCCACACGGTCCTTTCTGCTTTATTTTTCCTTATAATAGTTTTCATGTGAGCACCATGAAGGCAGGAATCCTTGTGTCTTGTTTCCTACTGTTTTGTGCCTGGCACAGAGTAAGTGCTCAATGAGTATTTGTTGACTGAATGAATGATGGCTGGTATCTGAAAACGGGGCTGCCAGCATGGTGGGGGGTCTAGTTAGTCAAGTGAGTAAAATTAACCCCTATCAAAAATCACATTTCCAAGTACCATACTGTTAGGATCTGGGTTTCTTAAAAGCAGAGCCTGAGACAAAGGCATGCATTCAGGTAATTTATTTGCAAGGCGATGCCAGGCATCAAGAAACAAGGGACAAAGAGGAGGGAATTAAATAAGAGTTAGTGAAATAAGAAAGGAGGAAAGGCAATCCACAGGACCAACTGATAAAGGGGGGCAATAACCTCAAAGCAGGCAGTGTTAGCAGGTAAGCAAGGGTAGGTGGCATCCAAGGGTGAGATAGGGGTAGGTCTGTTGGGGTAGGTCTGGAGAAGAGAGTGGGTGGCGTTGATGTTGGACAGTGTCACTAAGCCAGGCAGGACAACGGATGCTGAGGAGTTCTGTGTTGCATAATCTGATTTCAGGGCTGGAGCAATTGCTCAGAAAAGCCTAATAGCGCTGGCTTCCTGGCCATGTATGTCATCCGTGCATTTCCACAGGGCTGCACTTCGTTTAATGCTTTGTTCTGTTGCCTTCAAATTCTTAATACTATTTTATTTTTGGACGCGTGCTTTGCAGTGAAGTCTGATGTAGTGAAGCATAGGCGTGAACAGGTGAGAAACCTGGGAGGCTGTGCGTGCAAGCAGTTGCAGTCCACGCACACAAGGGCTCAGATCCATGGGCACGGCTGGCAGCCGGCAGGCAGAATGGTCTTGAGCAGCCGGGGGCCAAGGGGCAGCTGGGATGGGACCTGGGCCTTAGATCGGTGATGGTAAAAGCAGCAGCAGCCACAGTAGCAATAGCTGCAGGAGAGAGAAAGGGCTTTGGACGGAGGCAAGGCCTTGCAGTGGAAGGCCGCCTTGCCCGTCTGTCGCCAGAGCCTGTCCTTGCTGTATCTGCACAAATACTAACTCTCTCTCTCTCTCTGGCTGCAGTGCTGGGGTCATAACCGCCAGCACTCGGGTGGCAAACTTGGCCAGTAAATTATTACAAAATAACAGTGTACACATGCACATGGATATAAAGCTTATGAGGGAATTAGAAGTCTTCAAGTAGTTTAGAAACTCTGGTTTTGAAAACTGTGTGAGTACTACTGTAAAGCAAATCTCTACAGGCTTAGAAATGGAAATAAAATTTTAAAAATTGTCACATTCCATGAGAAAGACGACTGTTTTCATAGGAAGCCTTGGCTGAACCAAATATTAACA
Organism: Lyroderma lyra; assembly: GCA_004026885.1. Lineage (NCBI taxonomy): Eukaryota > Metazoa > Chordata > Mammalia > Chiroptera > Megadermatidae > Lyroderma > Lyroderma lyra. Next base: position 167,690 of record PVJL010002460.1, on the reverse strand, counting down.
AGGAAAACAAATTATTTTTGTTCTTGTAATTGAAGATACACAATAGAACTAATAAATGAGTGTTTTCAGTAATATACAGATTTATAAAGCCACTTTTGGTTTCTTGTGCAACCCCCACAAGTTACAGGAAATCCCAGAGGAAAAATTAAAATGCCATTGTATAAATTTACATTTCAAAACTAAATTCAGACTTACACAAAACTGATTTGTATAAAGTTAACAAGCTTAGAAAAATCACTCCAAGAATCACCAGCTCTAGATTTACTAATATTTATATCAAAATAATTTATCCCATTGTTCCATTTTATAAATGTGACAGCTCCAGCAACAGTTGCATCAGCAGAAAGATCCTTCTCAAAGTTACAAATAATTAAAAATTATTTGCAATCCTGCATTTGCCGAGTGACTGACATCACTTTTAAAAAACAGTAACGCAAAAATATAAATTTTAATGATCTAATAAATGAACTCACAGAAAATAGAGCCAGAAAATTATATGATCAAGATATCACATTCATAAAGTATTATTTTAGTATATAAAATTATGACACTAGGGGGATTCCCTGGTGGTGCAGTGGCTAGGCTTCAGCACTCTCACCGCCGCAGCCTGGGTTCGATTCCCAGCCAGGGAACCACCCCCCCCAAAAAAAAATTATGACACCAAAATTTTTCTTTTGCAATTTATAAGTTTATGTTGCTACTCACGCATCACTTTTACCTCGATTATGCTTTTTTCAGACAGAACATGATTATATTTCAATATACAACTTCTGTACAACCAACGAATAAAATCCTACAGTAAAATGACAGCAAAGAACATGGTGTTCATTTGCATGACAAATTGTTAACACCTTTAGTCATAAATGAGCTCTTAGAAACCAGTAACACTGATATTCCAGAGGAAATGATAAAACAAGAAAATGCAATAACACAACCCCGATTATTTTTATAAATAAAATATTTTTAAGTAGAGAGGTTTATACTTTAGTACCTTTAATGGCTCTTCCCCCCTTTTTGAACAATTCCATTTTGCACTGAACCCCACTATTACTCCTGATAATAGTCACCTGAAGCTTTACCATTTGAATCTGGATATTAATTTGAAACAAATGGAAATTCTTTCACTAGTAAGAAAATTTTAAATGTAGCATATAAAAATACACCAGCATCTGGCGGTGGTCATTTCTGGTTATTTTCCTTAGGAGATGACTTGGACGGGGTGGGGACAAGGGATGTGCATGTGTAGGTCACAACAGGGTTCATGCTCCTCTGAGAATCTAAGGCCCCCCTGGTCCGACAGGAAGCAGAGCTCAGCAGGTAATACGAGCAATGGGGGGCGCCTACAAATACAGATGAAGTTTCTCTCACAAGCCCACTGCTCAGCTCCTGCTGCATGGCCCAGTTCCTAACAAGCCGTGGCCCAGGATTTGGGGACCCCTGCTTTAATACACATCTTACAAAGCCAAGCTCAAGACACCATGAAGAAAAAATAAAACAGATCATTGAATTCAAGAATGCACATGAAAAATATTATCATACCTGGCAAGACTAGGGTTAAGTACATGTAACATTAAAAATAAATGAGGTGAAATGGCATACTAATAAGTTAAATTAAATATCAACCAAGGGGCAGAATCCATGGTATAGACAGTGAGGTCTCTGACAAGACACCAGCCAGCATTTTAAATTTAAAAGGAGCTCCTAACATTTAAAATTCAAGGATTTTTATTTTATTTTATGTTATTTTATTCTTTGGGACAAGGATAGAAAGTAGCTGGTCACTGGCACAGAAGGAAGAGATCCAAATTGTTCTTTTCCTCCAATATGAAAACGCTAACTTGTTAGCTGCAATCATTGCTCTTATTACGTCAGCACGTAGAAAGCACGGTCAAAGGCAGACTGGGAGTTAGGGAGGGACCTTGGTCTGCCACTGGTCATCTACACAACGCTGGGCAACTCTGACGTTCTTTCTGCTAATCTGAAAACTGGAGAAATTGTCTTTAATCTTCTCACTCATCAGATGTTGTAGGGGTAACATATGTGAAAGTGCTTCAGAAAAATAAAGTCATAGTCAGAGCCTTAAATTAAATATTCCAGCCTTTAGAAAAGCTGTTTTATGTTTTAAAAAAAAAAAGGTTTTCTGTAATTTAAGAACAACTGCGATTTCAGTGGTGGGTGCATCAGTAGTATTCTCTCCTTAAGTATTCCTATAAATCCATCCATCAAACGCAGACTAGCAAATACACCAACAATCGCTGAGCTGTCCTGAAATCTTTCCTAAGCTGATCATCGTCCTGACAAACAGCTAACAACAAACAAGTAGCTGACCAATGGAAAATGGCAGTAATGAAAAAAATCTAGATTAGAGTCCAAAATAAATACCGAATCGTTTAAAAATAGCTACGTGATTTCGTAAACACTCAAACACAAACACACAAAACTCTTGAAGTTATTTGGGTAAATTGTGATAAACACGATAAAAATAGCCCAAATTTTAAATCAGACACGAATTTTCCCCAAGTTCTAAGTGCCCCTTCTAGAGACTCTATGGGCTCTAAATGGAACCACAGAAACTATAGTTTCTGGGTCACAGTTACGTGACCTTGTATATAGTATTTCTATACCTTCAGAGATTTGGTTAAATCATTTGTAAAATAGTATAATGATTTCGATCCTGCCTATTGCATGGTGCTTTAATAAGGCCAAGTGTGAAAATGTCTCCAACTTAGGAGGATCTCAACAGTGACGCACATTTCTACCAGTTTTCTCTATGGTCTGAGGTTCTGGAACTTGGCCTGAAACGAGATAGAGGTGGTGAGCACGAGGGAGTCTAAAAAATTATTTAAGGCCACAATCAATAATAAAAGGACAGAATCCTCTTTAGTGCACTTCGTTAGAAATGAGGTAAAAAGGAACTAAAATTAATGAATTTCTAACTCCTAGTCTCCAAGAATCTCTCGTGTAGCCAGAAATTAAGGTGTTACTTTGAATAAATGAAACATTTATAGCAAATATATCAATACATTCATGCAAATAAAGTGTCTCTTTCAAAGCAACCACACTTAATGTCTTTTTCAAAATAAACACATTTATTCCAACACTTCCCTTTCCAGTTTGAAACATTTTTTGATTTGGTTCACATTTTGTTTGTAAACTAAAATGATAGTGAGGATTGATCCCCAAATATTTTTGGTTCCTGCCCAGGATCTTATCTGTCTTTAAAGGCTGGCTTTTTGCTATCATTGGGGGTTACTCAAAAGAAAGTGTCACAGGCCTTCAATGACAGGCCATCACAAAAAAGAATTTCCAAGCTGCTCTAGCAACGGCAGCTTCAGTATAACACCTGTACAGCTTTACCTACAATTGTACAGGTAACTTCCTTGAACAGACTTAAGTTTCAGTTTTGCTCTATAGTTCGTCCGTCCTGTTGCATCATAGTTGCACTTTGTATTTGTATGCTCAGGTGTGTATCTATTTCTGTGTGCACACATTTGTCAATCATGGTGTCATCACCCTTTAATGCTATTAAGATGCTGGTGCTTCACCTGGAGTGGTTGATAAAAATCTGAAGATCTCTGATCAATACTTTATTAGAGTGAAGAGAACCAATGAGGTGTCCCCGGACACATTCTGGAGAAGGTACAATTACTCTGTCTCCTTGATCTAGTTGTAGATTCATCATTCCATTGACTACTTGTTTATTTTGTATTTGTCTTCTTTTTTCTCCCTGTTAAGAATCTACGCTCCATATGAGTAGGGCCTTCTGGATCCTATTCAAGTCCATAGCCCAAGGCCTAGAACAAATAAGTTCCTGTCCCTTCTGCATGGGAATTATGGAGCTGCCTAAGAAACCCAAAGTTCAGAGTGTTTTACTTGGGGCTGGTGCCATGGTCGCAGATGTACTATGAGGTCGCTGCCTGTCTATGCTTCTCTCCCCTTCCTTCCCCCACTAAGGATCAGGCCTCACACTCACCTCCACCAAGGTCAGGGCCAACCACAAGGACAATCTAGCCTGGCCCTCCTATTCATTAACGTCTGAAATGTAGACTTCAGATATCATCTCCAGGTGAGCTTACACTTACAGTCGTCTTCGGGGGTGGGGGTTGTCTTTAAAGATTTGTTAAGTGCAAACATGTAAAATAAAGTGATCTTGCTTGGACATTACTTCATTTTTAAAGATGCTGGGAATCTCAAGGACTGGAACTAGTTTGGGAAGTCTCAAACCTCTGAAAGGTTTTGAATGTGATGAAGAACTCTGGCTTCTGGTTGTTTCATCCTGAATGTATTTCTATATCTTGGAGACACAGTTTAATCACTTGCAGAGTGGGATAATAATTCCTACCCTGCCTATTGCATGATACTGTTAAAATGACCAATTATGTAAATGCCTTGGAAACTGTGAGGAGTTTTGCAGTCAGCTGAAAACGCATGGGTCAGGGCCTAGCACCTCCACTAGCCAGCTGCGTGACCTTGGACAAGTCACTAATGCACAATCTAAAAGAAGGGCACTCCAGATCTGCTTTTAGTCCCTGCCAGCTTTCAAATTCTATGATGTTAAAAAATGAGAGATTATTACAACTCCTTTTCACCCTCAGTGGTTGCTGCTATGTTTCCAATAGCAGATCTGGCCTTTTTGAATATTGCTTCTATTATATGGAATCAAGACTTTATCATTAACAAACTTGGGGAAACTGGACAGAGAGAGGGTGGAGCTAAAAACAACGCGGCAGTGGTTAATTGAGAAATCACATTTCTGGAAGTCAGTGGTGAAGCAAAAAGAAAATAAGGTTCTTTATGCTTCTAGCCATTGCAGGTAACTAATCTTAACAGTCTTTAGCCCTAATCAACTGTAGCCAGTCTCTATTATTACATGTAATTCAGAGCATCTAACACAAAGGAAATGAGAGCTGAAAGGGGGTAAGACAAGAGGTCAGAGAAATGGTGAATTTAGTCTCCACCTGCTTTGCAAATAAACAGCAAAGAACCAAGAAATGTCTACTTTGAGTTTGACAGGTAATGACTAGAATACAGAGATTTTAGGAAGTATTGATAAAAATAAGGTTCTAAAATTTCTCCATCCATGTCAAAGTTTTAAGTCAATAATTTCACCAGTTTTCCTCAAGATATAGGAACTCGGTTTTCCTAGGTTCTCCTTCCTCTGCTCGCTCGTGTACCATCTCTCAACACTTCTATCTCAAAGCCAGTTACCACCACCTCCATGAGACCTTTATAACCACGAATTAGTCTTCATTCACTAATTCTTTATAGCACTCTTATTAAATAATATACATTAGCTATGCAGAACATACAAAAACAGTATCCCAATTATACTAATACACAATTAGTCCTATAATAGATTCCTGATCATAATGTCAAACAGCAATGTTTCAGGAACTGTGTGTTCTCTCATGCTGTCATGCACTTCACATAACTAATCTACCACTAATGTCCAGGAGCCAATGATCTTATCTCTAGGGTAAAAAAAAGAAAAATGATTGCACCATCTACTATCACTCAGAGATCCATTCTAATGATGGATTCAAGGCTGGATTCTAAGAGAACTCACGTGAGGATGCTTGTCCTTATATGTTTATCTACCATTGTCTGCACTTAAAACTTAGCAAATGCGAGGACAGTAGGCTGAGTCCAAAGCACAGGTGTATTTTGTTTGAATAACAGCATTTTAAATTTATTTAAGCAGACATTTAAAAATAGACAGACACTTTAAATGCAAAGGCCTGATTTCTGGCTTCTCTTTAGAATGTGGGAGAGTTGACAACTATGGACACCCTACATTCTCTGTTCTTGCCCCGACCCCCCCACACACACCCCACCCCCGCCTTCTCCCTTCCTCACAACCTCCCCTTTTCTCTTTTAAAACACTAGTCCATTTCCTTTACTTATATTTCCTGCCTGGCCCCACTGGGACCCGAGTTTTCTACCCCAGATGGCAAGACTAATAGTATCTTTGGTTGGATTTCCTTTATTTATGGTACTTTTTAAAAGGTTTTCCTGCTTATGGTTTTTGCCTTAATGACAATATAATATAGATACCTTAATAGTAAAAGACCAGAAAGATGCTTTCTTTAAACATGAAACTGTAATACAAATAGAAGAGGTACAGAAAATGAAGGCATTAGAAGAAATGTGAATGAAAAAAAATGCAAATGAAGGGAAAAAGTTAGAAAATTTCTCCCACAGACTGAGAAATTCAAAACTCATTGAAATGAATCTGTAGTTTAAGAGAACTTGAATCTCATTAAGCCTCTAATCTTGAGGAACTAATTTTATGACAAACCCTCAAAATAAACTAGTTTTAAAAATGTGTGCTCATGTAACTGAATGTAACATACTACAAACTAGTTTAATGCTGGGGATATAATGACCACAATGAAGTCCCTGGTTGCAGATCAGGAATTCCTAGACTTGGAATCACTTTGGAAGCTTAAAAAGAAGAAAACACTGACGTCTAAATCCACCCCAAGAATTTAGGATTTAATTGGTATGCAGTGTGGCCTGGATGTTGGAATTTAAGTTCCCCAGGTGCCTCTAAAATGTGACAAATCTTTAGAAGCACTGCTGTAGCATTACTTTGGCTATAATAAATATTAGGGCTATGGCCTCTTAAAGTCACTGGTACTTTTTGAGAGTAAAGCAAATCCTGCATAGCGTAAGATTTGTTTTACTCTTCCAAAAGATGGATCATATCATTAAACTAAGAATTTGAGAAAATTAGAGGCCAGAGGGCAAACTTTTTTTGTTTGTTTTATTTTGTTTTTGTTTTTTACCTTTAAAAAAATGATATCTGATCCATCAGGGGAACTTCTACAGTTCTACTTGAACTTGGGCAAGTTAATTCCTGAACTGAGCCTAAATAATCTCATTTGTAAAATGAAGACAATAAGTTCTCCCTCTGAAGTTTGTTCTGAAAGTTAAGTGAGACAATGTATACAAATATAAAGCACGTTGGATCTTAGTAAATAGCAACTATTTTTTTTAATCCAATATTCAGTGATCGTGGCTTTTCCACAAAGCTCGGGCCAATACTTAATATTAATCTCTCTCCTTATTTACATTATACAGCACTCCAATTTCAAATGACTTACTTTGTATTGTTCTGTAATTGTTCAATGAATGTGGTCTTACTGGATAGACAAGAAGTATTTGAAATAAAAGGAAATTAAACAGCATTTATCAGCAGTGAGAAAACTGCTTGCTACTCATAAACTTTAACACACTATGTTCAGTTGAGAGAGTTGAACCTAAAATTGTCAAAAGAAATTGACCATGAATTTTAAAATGATATCCAGAAAAGTCATTGAGTCATCAGTTAGAAGAGAGGTCATAGAATAGCATTTTCTTTTTTAAAGGTAAAATAACTCATATTTTGTATATTAGTTTCCATTGCAGCTGTAACAAATTACCACAAACTTGGTGGCTTAAACAACACAAACTTACTACCTTACAGTTCTGTATGTTGTGAAAGGTAATAGAATAAGTGTCCCCCAAATATGCCACTTTGGTATACTGATTATTTTCAGCTGTAGACCCTTGAAGTAGAGCAAATATAGCAAGAAGCTTTAACTTCCCTTATCTACTTAAAGACTGAACCTCCAAAAAAAACCTCAGTTGTCATAAATGCCCTCCCAGGAGTTTTATCCACCAGGAAAGATTGACCCTTAATGCTGGATATGAAATTAGAAGTTGACTTCACACCCAGGTAAACTTTGTCTCAAACTATCATACCTCCCATGTATTCTTCTAAGGGCCCATTCATCCTTTATAAAAATCATTTACTCTCCCCTAGAGGTCTAAGAGTATGTCCCCTCTCCCCTTTCCCTATTGAGATGGTATTTAATTCTGAATTCTACAGCTACTTTTTGAGTGACTCACTTTTCCTGGGTGTGCACACATGAGGTATACATGTTAATGAACTTCTGTTTTTCTCTTGTCAATCTGTCTTTTATTACAGGGGTACATCAGCAGGAACTCAGAAAGGTAGAGAGAAAATTATTTTTCTTCCCTGCAGTTAGAAAATGGCACAGATCTCACTGGGCTAAGAGCAAGGTGCTGGCAGGGTACATTACTTTTTGGGGACTCAAGAGGAAGAATCCCTTACTTTGCCTTTTCCACCTTCTGGAGTCTCCTGTCCCTGACTCTCAGCTCACTCCTCCATCCTCAAAGCCAACAATCTGCATTTACTACTGGTCCTGCCCACACAATACTAAGATTTTTACTTGAGATTTATTATAATGCAACCTTTTTTTTTCCTGTGAGGGTATTTTGCTCAGAAAACTATTTGAATATATGTTTACATGTAGGTATTTAAAAGCTTTTATTATTTTAAGATTTACAAGTACAATATACAAGTAATCCAAAGAAAACCACACATAGTTCTATTCACCAGAAATAAATTTTGATGCTTATTCTTCCAGATGTGTTTACATTCATTCCACATATTTTTATTGAGCCTCTGTGCCAGGAACTATTCTAGGCTTTGAGGATACATTATGAATGAAACAGACAAAAATTTATGCCTTCAGTGAGCTTAGCTATTTATAGATAGATAGATAAATAGATAGATAGGTAAGTAGATAGATAGATATAGCATATATTTTAAAACCAAAATGATACTATTTTTCACATTGTTTGTAATTGGCTTTTTCCATTCAACAGTTTGTTTATTATACTCCTAATTACATCAGGTTTTTGTGATTTTCTTAGCAGTCTTGACCGAACAGAGAGACAAGATGAGCATTGATTGCTACTTAATAGGTGGTCCAGTCTGACTTCTGGTTCCACAGTTTGATGCTACGATCAGATCGCTGTGAATTCTTTAGACTAAGCTTGTCCAACCCACAGCCTGTGGGCTGTATGTGACCCAGGATGGCACTGCATGTGGCCCAACACAAATTTGTAAATTTTCTCAAAACATTAGTTTTAGTGTACTTCATGTGTGGCCCAAAACAATTCTTCTTCCCATGTGGCCCAGAGAAGCTGAAAGACTGGACGCCTCTGCTTTAGACCACAAAAAGCTACTTAGGAAATAGATGAGAACATTCTATCTTGTTCCAATGATCTATTGTTGCATAATGTGTCCCCCTAAAACTTAGTGACTTAAAACAACAATCGTTTTTTATTATTAACCCTCACAATTCTGAAGGTTTTCTTGACTCAGGAGTTCAATTCTCTCTTGGGGTCTTTTTCTCATGCCATCTGACAGTTTTGGTACTGGAGCCATCTTGATGGTTTTTTCACGCACATGGCCCATTGATTCTGCTATTGGCTGGGATGTCAGCCAACGTTATGGTCTGAAACACCTCCCTATGTACCCTGGGCATCCTCACAACATGGTGGGTGAGTTTCAAGATAAAGTGTCTCCCAAATCAGAAGCCTTATCACCTTTTATGATCTAACCTTGGAAATCACATAGGGTCACTTCCATCAGTCATAGGCTCATCAGATTCCAGGAGAGTAAACATGTACCAAGTTATGGGCAGATTATCAACAGCACATTGTAAGGTATACTGTGGTGACTATCTTTGGAAAATGCAGTCCACCATGTAGCTCAGCCTCCTTACACCTTCCATCTGTGTGGTTAAAATCAGGGACAGTAAACTGCAAGTTTAAAGGAAAACTTCTATTATTATCAATCCTCTCTAAAAAATAATACATCTCAATAATGTAGTTTAGTAAAAAAGAACTAATAACTGAATAACCAACTATTCTAATTTCCCCTATATTTATACCAGGGACTCACATTAAAAGTAATGTTGATGATAAAAGAACTTTTTGATCAGGTTTTTTTCCTCTTTAATTTGCAAAACTCTTCTTGAGAAAGTGAAACAGAGAACCTTTCTATGTATGAAGCATGGGGAGAGTAATTACGACTAATTCTGGCATCCTATGCTATTAAAATTATAAAGTAAATTAATCAGTATTTAAACATACCATATATTTCCATGTATAAGATAACCCCATGTATAAGGCAATCCCCAATTTTTTAGCTAACACTTCTAGACAAAAATATAATCCTATACATGGAAAAATACAATGATATTAAGACGGCTGTTAAGTTCCAAACATCTGTGGAATCTTGATGTACGTCATCTCAGGAAGGGGGTAAACACATGATTAAATTATACTAGGTTACTCTTAACAAATAAGTCAGGTAATAATTTACAGAAATTATTTAATAAATATTTCCTAAAACAAATCAATAGTCTATCCTTTTATTTCAACACTTAATGAGCACTTATGACCTACCTGGTACAAATACTAAGTACTCAAGTTATACTAACTATTTAGGCTATATATAATGTAATATTAAAATAATTAGTACTATATCATTTTAACAGTACAAATAAAATTGTGTTACAATGAATAGCATTATGAAGAAAGATTCTGTACAGCAGATATATAAATATCATAGCAGTATACCCCCAATTCAGAGTGCTACTGATCTGACCACAACACATTCTACCTGTTGTACAGTAAATATTTTTTCATGTCTCTCTTTAAAAAAGAAAAAAAAAAGAGTTACTTTATAGGTTAATAGTTATTTCCTGTAGAAGAAAGAGTCAAGTTGGATGGTAGATGAAACCACACATTTCTTTTGTCCTGATGTTGAAGAAGCACTCTCTTCTTCCTCAGTTGTATAAATTCTCCAATCCATAACTATACTTCAACATAAAGAAGGAAACCTTTCTCTGTTTCTGAGTTCAATCCTTTCTCCTTGTAAAATTCACCACGAAGTGAGTAAACGTGAACTGTTTTTTTCAGACCTGTTTTCTAATCATGAGTTCATTAAAACTAAATTTCTTGTTTTGAAATTTTTTATATACTGTGAAGCTCGTCCTCATGGAAGTTGCCTACTGAAGTTTCCAACCCAATTGTGCATTAATTAATTGATAAAATCATCCTAAGAAATCTGAGATTTCTGGGCATGATGTGCTCAACTTTGTGACCTTAATGGGTCATTTCACTTAAGAGGGGTAAAAAACATGTGGGACAGATAGAAATACGCTGACCAGACCTACCATTTTCAATGGGACCGAAAACAACGGTACTGTCCTGTGGTCAGCTTGGTGTCACTGGGCTAAATTCAGGGTGTCAGGAGGCTGACCAGAAATACTGTTTGAAACAGGACAGTACTGTTCTTTTCTGTCCTATTTAAAACCATACATCTGGTCAGCCTAGATAGAAGACTGTCACAAACTACCCAACGGAAGTCCTGCTTGTGCTCTGTTTATTTGTTTGTTGCTTCTGAGGCTTGGGCTTGGCTGTAGTTTGGTCTTGCTGGAAAAAAGAAAAGCTTCCCCTCATATCAGAAGCCTGCTCACCAGGACCGTGTTGGCAAAAAGAAGATGGCCCTGGCGAATCTCCATTTTCCTGAAATTACAGCCTTTTCTCCCCACTTCTAAAGACGGGTTAGGAAGCTCACATCATCCAGGTCTTTTCCAGAAAACTCCATTTTCTTTGTTGGATCATATGTAATACTTAAACAGGGAGAGGAGATGATAAAAACATTTTCTTCTTTTCTCAGAATAGACTCATGGCTTCCATGGACCCATGAATGGGGATTAGACTCATTTGTGGGCTTTTTAGGGCCTTTATAGATATACTTATTTTTGTCCGTTATAAGTCATAATTTTAAACACTCTAGAAATACAGTGCATATAACTAGAACTTGTGCCTTTACTTTTGACATGATAGTTACCATAGTGTTTCAACTGTTTCTCTCCAAGGACTGCAAATGTGTAAATTATATGATGATACGTGAACCACTACTCTTTTTTTAAGTCTTATACATGTGATTTCAGGCCTTCTTAGGTCAAAGAAGGCTTGAGAGTCTAGTAGTAAAAGGTTATCATTGCTTTTGATGATATAAAATCATGGAGAAGAAAGAACAGTAGTTATGGTTGTCTGATTCATTCCCAGTTTTCCAAATCTATCATAAAAACTGAGGTTTTATTTCATAGGCACTGAATATACAAAGGCTGTCTGGAAAAAATCTAGCCATAAATGCCTCTATTGTTCATAATACATAGCTGGATACTTTCTGGACAGCCCTCATATGTATTGTGAAATCAATTTACTAATAGAGTTAATTGGCCCTTTCATGATGGGTACTGTAACCCCTTGCTCTGGTTTGATTTCATATATTTTCCCTCATTTGTTCATTCATTCTGCCAAAATTCATGAGCCACTTAATATATTTCAAGTCTTATACATTAGGCTGGGAGTTCAAGATGACTAAGTCAAAAAAAAAAAAAAATTCCTGGCCCCCAGAGAGCTTAAAGTCTAGCAGAGAAACCAGTCACAAAACAATAACCAGTTGCAAAAAATGTGTTTATACAGGATGCATGTAATCATTTATCCAAGAAGTATTTCAGACACTCCACAAGTAGTGTGGGTATGTAGAGAATAAAAAACACAGACCCTATCCTAATGAAATCTAATCACTAAGGCCTTCGACTTAAATCAAATGTAACACTGATAAATTGAATGCTGTATATATAATTTAGAACTCTCTCAGTTCCAAGTGGCCAAAAACCCAACTCACACTGGCCTAAGCAAAAAAATAAAAATAAAAGAGTATTAATTGGCCCACATAGTCAAAAACCTGATGGCTCGTTGAGGCATTAGTTGGTGTAGGTGCTCAAACAATGTCATCGGGACGTGGTACCTCTCCTTACTTCAGCACGGCTCACCTATGGTTTGGTTGCATTTCCATGTTCAAATCTAGTGATACAAGAACCGTGTTTGTCTTTTCCCAACAAATAGTTTGGGCTGACTCTGATTAGTCCAAAAGAGATCACGTGAACACTCCTTGAACTAATAATCATCATTAGGGCGATGTGGTGTTCTGATTGGCCAGACAAGTCACATGCTCATCCTTAGAGTTGGGGGTGAGGCCAACTCCAGGAGAAGACTGTGAGTTGACAGTGGGAAAGAGGAGGTCCCCAGCAGAAATTGGGGATGTTTGCTTTTGGTAAGGAGAGGGAATGGACAGGGGCAGCTGAGGCACTCCTGCCACCATCTACTGCAGTGTTCCACATGGCCGAATCTCTCTGTTCCCTCCTCTTCCAACCAAAATTCCACTAAAAGAAATTTCTACCCTTCATGGAGCCTCTCAAAAATTGTCAAAGGGCATCCAGTTCATAGCCCACAGACACACATCTTGATATTCTCTTTCTTCTTTCTTCTCACTCTCAGTATCTCAGCCCATGTTGTCTCCGTGCCTCTCTGCACGCCCTGTTATCCAGCCCCTATCAAAATTCCTCCAATTCTACCTCACATCCCTGCTGCTCTTCCTTTACTTATGGTACTTCATGTCCCTTTGTCTGGGTCCATTTTTTTCATTACTTCTAGTATTTTTCTTCCCCAGTAGGGATCTTCTAGGCTTACCTATTTCTCAAGTTTTCCCTCCACCCATTACCCCAAACTGCATCATAAAGTTCAGAAATTTCCTTAAAAGGTGGAGGTGGGAGGGACCAAATGGCTGCAAAAGATTGAACTATTTTAAGTTGAAGAGCTGAAAAATACTGTACAAGTGCTTGTGATGTCTTTCTTTCATCTCTGCTGTCTAAATAATCACACTCCATGGTATATAATCTGTAAACATATTACATAATAAGAATCCTGGATGGAGGAAGGGAGAAGTGCTGGACTTTTGAATTCAGATCTAAAGGCTGGAGGAGAATAAACTAAGTGAATAGGTTTGGCAGGTGAGAGAACATTCTGGGAAGGAGACACACCACTTGACAGGGCCCTGAGCCTGGGGGAAGGTAGAAACTGCAGAGAAGCAAGTGTCTTCAGGACGAGGGGAGCAAGACACAGAATGGGGCTGAGGGGTAAGTCAGGTTAAGCCTCACTCAGTGGGCTGCAGAAGAGCAGACGTCAATGACCAAATAAGACAGTTTGGCCCAAAAGATTTGCAGAGTTTCTTTGAGTCTCAGGGGCACAAAGGAAAAGTTATAGTGTTCCTAAGCCCCAGCCTTGTTTAAAAAAAAAAAAAGAATCCCTTTAAAACACTCCATGCCCGGGTCATTACACGATGGCAATGAGTTATGTAAGCGCTCTGTGAAGAAGTGAAAAGTGCCTTCAGCACAGTGTCTCTTGGCTGAACTTAGGAGACATCTTTCTGTGATATGCGTAAGTTAGAAAAGGAAGCCCTGCCAAGATCCTTTTGCTGTTATAATTATGATTAGTTCAAGTTTCTAATCTTTCACTGCACAATTTTTTGAAATTCAATGCTGAGAGGAGATCAAAGTTGACTTGTTTATTTGCCTGAGAATATGGGCCAAAAAAACCTTGTTTATTTGTCCAAATGTTTACTGATACGGTGGAGTTTAAATACGTCATCTCACAATTTGTTTTCTGTTTCACCCATCTGTTTTTTGTTCCCTTTTCTTGATATTTTTCTGCTTTTTTTTTTTGAGTTGAGTCTTTTTATACCTTTGTATTTCCTTTGATGGCTTGTTAGCTATAACTGTTTTGTTTTGTTTTAGTGGTTGCTTTGGGTTTATAGTAGATATCCTTAATCTATTATAGTCAATTTTGAAGTGATAACGTACCATTTCACATACATATAAAAATCTTACAGTGATATACTTCCTTTTCCCACCTCAGCCCCTTTGTGCTGTTATTACCATACATTTTATTTTTACAGTCATACCCCCTTATCCATGAGGCATGCATTCCAAGACCCCCAGTAGATGCCTAAAACCACAGGTAAGTACTGAACCCTATGCGTGTTTTTTTCCTTTACACTTAATGCCTATAATAAAGTTTAATTTGTAAGTTAGGCACAATAAGAGATTAACAACAATAACTAAAAATAAAATAGAACAGTTATAACGATATACTGGAAGAAAGGCTATGTGAATGTGGCAGTGTTAAGTGGAATAAGAGTTACTTGAACACAACAAGCACTGCGATACCAACACAGTCCAGCTGATAACCGAGATGGCAATTCAGTGACTATCGGGGAGGGAGTAGAGTGTCTAGATCCTGGATATGCTGGACGAAGGGATGAATCACGTCCTGGGTGGGATGAAGCAGGACAGCACAAATTTTTATAATGCTACTCAGAATGGCACGAAATTTAAAACTTATGTTTTATTCCTGGAATTTTCCATTTAGTATTTTCAGACCAAAGCAGGCCGCAGGTGACTGAAACTAAGAATATGGAAAGCAAAAGTGCAGATAAGAGGAAACTACTGTGCATATATTATAAACACTACAGTACATTGTATATGTTGCATTTGTTCTTTATCTTTTATCAGGTTTTAAAAATAAGGGGGAAAAAAGCCTTTTGCATTTACCTATCTCTGTACTATTCATAATGCTCTTTATTCCTTTAAGTAGCTCGAGATTTCTTTACAGCATCTGCCTGATATACTTCTTTTTAAAATTCCTTTTGGTTCAAGTCTGCTGGGATGAATCCTTTCAGCTTTTATATGCCTGAAAGAAACCTTACTTAGCTTTCATGTTTGAAAGCTATTTTTCACTTGTTTTTGAATTCTACGTTGACAGATGTACTTCTCTCAGTGCTTTAAAGATACTGTGCCACTGTCTGCAGCTAGCATGGTGTCGCACAAGTAATCGGCTGTCATTTTCACCCTCCCCTGCACCCCTTTCCCTGCACTACCCACCTCCCCATACTATGGTATTTTTCCCTCTGACTGCTTTCAAGGTTTTTGTCATTATCACTGGTTTTAAGCAATTTGATTATGCTATGCCTTGGTATAGTTTTCACATTTCTTGTTCTTAGAGCTTGTTGATGCTTGGATTTATAGAATTATAGTTTTCATGAAATTTGGAGAATTTCTAGTCATTAGTTCTTAAAATATCCTTTTTGCTTCTCTCTCTCAGACGCTGTGTGCACATGCATTAGGTCATTTGAAGCTGTCCCACATCTCGCTAATGCTCTACTTACTTTTTTTATCTAGGCTTTTTTTACTCTGAGTTTTATTTTGAAGACTTTCTGTTCCTATGTCTTTAAGTTATTTAATCTTTTACCCTGTTGAGCCTAACAGATTGCAGTTTTCACCTTAGACGTTATATCTTTTATTTTTAGAAGTTCAATTTGGGCCTTTTAAATATTTTCCATGTCTCTCCTTAACATGCTCAAGCATTCCTTTACTTTATCATATGAACTAAAGGAATATAGTTATAACTGGTTTAATGTCCTTATTTACTAATTTTATTATTTATGTCATTTCTGGATTGATTTTTTTCTCCTCATTAATGACTGTAATTTCCTGCTTCTTTGCATATCTGGTAATTGTTGATTAGATACTAGTCATTGTCAATTTTCCTATCAATATTCTAAGAGCTTTAAAGTTCTAGGATTCAGTTTTACTTGGAAATAATTGGATTTCCTCAAGACTTGCTTTTAAGCTTTATTAGTCAGGACAAGAGCAGCCTTTAGCTGAGGGACAACTCTACCCCACTACTGACAATTAGTGCTCTGTGAATTAGAAGGTTCTTTTCTAGTGGAATATGTTTCATCTCTCTGGTGGTGGAAACACAACCATCCCCAGCCCCGTGTTTGCGGTGGGGACTATCTTCTCTGTTGCATTTGGGCAGGTCTTTGCATTGCTTCAGGTAGTTTCTTCACACTCATGTTCTAATCGGTACTCAACTGTAGACCTGAAGGGGACCCTCTGCGCTCTCCGGATCTTCGTCTATGTAACTTTCTATTATCTGGTATTATGCCCTGAAAATTCTAGCCATCTTGGTTTTCTTGGTCTCCCAAATTCATCCTCTTAACACAGAGAAATGACCAGGGATCCATCCCTTGACCTCAACCTGGAAACTATCTCTAGGCAATAAACTGGAGCAGTTGTAGGGATCATGTCATTTGTTTCATTTCTCAGGGATGACTGTCCTGAGCTCCCTGATATCTAGTGTCTGAGAACCATTGTTTCATATATTTTGTCCAATTTTCAGTTGTTTAAGGTAGAAAGATAAATTGTGTCCCTGTTAACCCTTCTGAGATGAAAGTAGACATCTTAAACCGTGCTAAAAAAGAGTAGTTCTCAAACTTCAGTGTGTACTAGAATTAACTGGCAGATTTGTTAAAACACATAGCTGGGCCCTCCCCTAGAATTTCTAAGTAAGTAGGTATGGGACCTGAGAATTTGCATTTCTAACAAGTGCTCAGATGATGCTAAAGCCTCTGGTCCAGGGACCACACATTGAGGACCATTGTGAACATCATCTGAGATATTCAATTAAGAATATTTCAGATGATGTTCACCAGCAAATCCATGATGCAGTGTCCCTTCTTATAAGGGCACTAATCCTATCATGGGGGCCCCACACTCATGACTTCATCTAAACTTAATCATTTCCCAAAGGCCCTATCTCTTAATACCATCACATTGGAGGTTAAGACTTCAATGTATGAATTTTGCAGGGACACAACATTCATAACCTTGGTGAATAATCAGCTTTTTTGCTTTTTAGATGGATAACCCTTAGGCTGTATCCGTGTAATTTCCCTGTTTCCACAGATGACTAAGCTCCCGTTGCCCACCGTGGTGACTGGCTTGATAATACATCTTATGTGAGTCACCTTCTCTTACATTTCACTTCTCCTCTCACCTTTCAAAGAAAACTCCCTGTTCTTGCAGCCTCATATCAGGGTATGCTCCCCATCTGGGCTCCTGTGTTCCTGTACTGTAACATGTCTCATGTTATGCTGTTTATTGTAGGGTTTTGTGAATGCCTTGGCTCTGGTACCTAAACTGTAAACTCTTTTAGAAAAGGAACTTCTTTAAATGCTATATCCCCTAAAGCCTAACAAAGTGCCTTGTATATAGCAGGTGCCTTTAAAAAACTAGATTAATTAACTCTATTAATCAAATTGAAGATTTTTATAAGAAAGGCACTATAGAAATCTAACACCTAATCAGTTCACAGTATTCTCTGGGGCATGAAGTAAACCAAATTATTCAAGCAATGTTTTTATAAATCATAATTATCGATTTAGAAATCTTATAAGCTGTTCCAAGTTCAAAATGAGTCTTCAAATTTAAGCAATATATTGAATATATTTTAGTATTTTCTGGTTAAAAAAATCAGCACCATTGGGGGAATTAGAAGGGACAAGATTTGAACTGACTCCATATTTTTTAACAGCGTTCAAAGATCTACATGGTCTGGCCCTCACTTTTCTTTCCAGATTTACCTTACATTCTGTGTCACCACTGCTGTATATACAATTGTGTGATTTTCATGCAGATGGTTTTTAGTTTAAATTTAACTTTGCTTGATAACAAAACTGTAAAATATCACAGATTTTACTTCATAGAAAATTTCTCATTGTTTTAAAATCAACAATGAGAGACATATGAGGAGAAAACAACTCCCCAGATAATGCTTCTTTAGACCCCACTTTTGCTTCCCTATCACTATTATATTGCCTATAAGTCTTCATTAAGAATTGATTAAAATGTTTAGAATTTTAATAACATAATCTGAATAAAAATAATGATTTGCATGCCCTTCAAAATTATTTCCAAGGTCAATTCTGTGGCCTATATCTACAAAACACAAAATGGGAGACACCACCACTATGTCACATAGAATTATAGAAGCATAAACAATAATCATCATCCTTTTAAGAAATTATATATTATATTCATGGTACAAATATAGGTCAATACAGAGAAATGAAAAGAATATAATTGTACTTCTGATCAAAGCAAAACACTACTAAAATTTTAGTGTATACTTCAAGACTATTTTGTATAGTATTTTATATACATGTATAAAAGGGCTCATGATGTGCATACATCTGCCCCCTTTTTGCACTCAGCAATGTAACAAAATGTGACATACACTATACACAGGCTCACTTAACACCCACTCACACTTCAGAGGCTAGAAAGCTAGACATTTCCAAGACTCCCTTGCAGCTTGGGTTCCACATGTAATGGAGTTTCCACCAAGCCCTGATGAAAGATATGTACCCTGAGGCAGATTTGGAAGGCAAGTGAGTAACATGAGTTGAAGGCCATGATCAGAGACAGCAGATCTTCAGGTAGCTGAAGTAGAAAGTCTTCTTCTGTGGTCTAACATAAAAGATGTTGAGAGGCAGGCATGAGCAGCAATGGGGTCTCCTGTAAAATTGTATCATACTTAGGTCAGGCATTAATCCTGGCTTTATAGCATCAATAGTTTCCCTGCTCCTTTCAGAAATTATCCACTACTAAAAACCCTGATGAATATATATAAGCACCTTTCCATGTCAAAAAGTACATGACCATAATAACAACTAGACATAGGAAAATTAAATCCAAAGAAGATAAGTAACTCCTTATTTCTTCAGATGGCTGGTGGTGGAGACCTCATGTAAGTCTCCTCATTCTCACTCCGTACAAGGAATTTACTCTATCCTTGTTTCCCAATGAGGAGATGGGACAAAAATGGCTGTCCACTCTGGATGTTTAACACATATTGCAACACATAGATGATGTACTATAGAACTGTATACCTATGTAATTTTTACTAGCCAATGTCACCCCAATAAATTTAACAATAAACAAATAAAATAAAATAAATGGCTGTCCTAAGTTAAACTTTAGTGTGTTTTGTGTTGCATAATGTTCTGCTCCATCATCTGGCAGGCTTTAGCTCAAAGAGGATAGTCAGAGTGTGGTGACTTTTTCATGTGTTTGCTTCATCTTCATATCTACCTCGCTTTCTACCCTCCCCCAACAAAGGCCCCATCCCTGGTGCTATCAAGCAAAGACATTTTTTGATCTTCTAGTATGACAGGAAGGAGTCATTGTTGAAAGGCTCCATTTACTAAAGAAAAGACTGTGAGATCTGGATCCAGACCAGATTTGAATTCCAATTCTGCCACTTACCAGTTATGTGGCTGTGGGACAAGATACTCAATTTCTAAAAGTCGCACTTTACTCATCTGTACAGTGGAAAAAAATATAATGACCTTACAAGGCAATTGTTTGGACCAAAAGGAATATTCTTATGTTTGACATGCAAGGAACATTCAATAAATTGTTATTGTTACTGAATTGCAGTATACGCTGTTGGCTTGAAGAACTGCCAATGGTATGTACTTTGGGTCTTCCATATATATATATTTTTTTTTTTTTAATTTTTTTTTTTTTAGTATGTGGGTAGTTCCCTGGCTGGGAATCGAACCCAGGCCGCAGCGTTGACAGCACCAGCGCCAAAGCCTTAAGCCACTACACCACCAGGGAACTCCCCCATTTATAATTTTATAGCTGAATTTGGACAGAACAATAAGATCGCTCCAGAAGAGCCCAATGCCCTTTCACAGATGACTCAGATGGTTTTGCAAGCCCATGTAAATATATATATTTGAGCTCATACCCAGCCATTAACAGGTCAGTGGAGTTTGGTTGTGCTGTAGCACTTCAAGTCTTCTATTGAAGTGAACATAGGGATAAATAAATCAAAAGTTTGAGTGTTTTAATACATGACATGACTTAAGAATTAGGAATGGGAATTAGGTATTCCCACAAACTTTTTGGAACAGTGTAAGTCAATAATGTTTAAAGTAAAATCTAAGTCAGCTGTCTTTATAAGCATATAAATATAGAATTTATAGGGGCTATTTTTTTTTAAGTATTATTAACCTTTTTTCTATAGCTCAACATTTTTCTTATAAGGTGAGAGCTGCAGAAAAATGACAGTTTTTATTTTCTTTTACAAGAAAGGTTCACTTTACAAATAAATTTAATACCATATGTGAGGATTACATAAAATGCTGGCAGGCATATGCCACAAATAATTAAGTACCTATCAATTATAACATTATGCATTGTTTCCAAAATCGTGTTAACATTTCTTACATCATTTTTGGAGAAGTGTGGTATACACACACACACACACACACACACACACACACACTTTTAAACTAGAAATTTTTGTGAGGTTTTCTCTGGGGCTTTGTTCAACCCAAATACTAATTTTTAAATCCCAGATTACATTAATTTTTCTACTTAGTCTTTTTTATTAACAGGGGGAAAATAAAAATTGTTTGAATAGCCCTAATACAAATTCAAAAATTCTTTCTTGAAATTTGGTAAGTAGATATACACTTATTTTATATATTCTGTAGCAAGAAAAAATTCTATGTAAAAATTGTAATATATAGGGTGTCCCAAAAGTAGGTATACAGTATAGTTTTTTGTTGTGTGTCAGTCTGTATGTGTACCCACAAATTTTATTGATTCAGCTGTATACCTACTTGTATATATGTATACCTACCCTGTATATGTATATTTTATTTTCTTGGAAGTGTCTAGTGTTTCTTATCACAAGTGAGAGAATAAAACTTATTTAGTGCCGCCTCTAGTATGCTCTGTTCTTCATATTATAGTTTTTTGTGGGGAAAAAAAATAAGTTTCCTAGTGGCTGTGGCTTTGAAGATTTATTTCCATTTCTCATGAGAACAATATCTTAAGACAGAGGTTAACATTTGTGTGGAACTTTCGAAGTGTGACCTTTCTTAGAAAATTCCATCCTGTGTATGTAACACACAATCACATATGTATTCAATGCTGCCCCATAATCAAGAAGCCAAGTAGGGGAAGGACTGGAAATTGGTAATTGGTTTGGGAATCAGAGGCGCTCTGAGGACCACAGGGGAAAGGCTCAGGGTCTCTCACAGGGTTGTTGTACTCAAAGTGTCAGCCAGAGCTGGGGGCATTTCAAAGCTTCAGTAGATGTAGAATCTCCTTCCAAGCTCACTCCCATTTTTGCTGGCAGAAGGCTTCATCTCCCCCGGGGCTATTTGCTGGAGGCCTCTGTTTCTCACCACATGGGCCCTCTACAGGCTGCTTGAGTGTGGTTCTGACATGGCAGCTGGCTTCCTCGGAGCGAGTGAAAAGAGAAGGGGAGATGGGGAGAGGGGAGAAGAAAGGGGGGATGAACTAGGAGGAAATCACAATGCCTTTTTAAATTTAGTCTTAAAATCATACAGTTCATTCTATTTTGTAGAAACAAGTCACTACATTTAGCACAGTTTCAAGGGGATGGGAATTAAAGTCCACTTGATAAAGGAAGGAGTGTAAAAATTTTATGAACATGGTTTTACAGCACCACAGCCAGTTGGGAGTCCTAACTTCAAGTAAGAAAAAAATCCATCTCAAAATGGAATAAGCAACAATGGGAATTCATTTGCTTCCAAATGAAAAGATCCTGCAGGTAGCCAAACTCTGTGAGAAGTCTGTTGAGAGCTCTGGCTCCATTTCTCAAGTTGAATCAGAGCTCAGAGATTCATTCTGACTGGATGGGTTCAGGTCACATGGCCTCCAAAGCAAACCAGGGGCTAGAAGGCCTTGATTGGTTCCATTGCTCCACCCCTGAACCAGGGTTGTGGAGGCACCTCCCTGAAACCAAATGGACCCCAAACAGAAACCTGAGCCTCTGGGAAAAGAGGAATGGATGCTGGAGAGGCAACCACGAATCCTCATTACAAGAGTCAGGGAAGTTTTTGTCACCTTTTAAAATATGGGGTACAC
Organism: Lyroderma lyra; assembly: GCA_004026885.1. Lineage (NCBI taxonomy): Eukaryota > Metazoa > Chordata > Mammalia > Chiroptera > Megadermatidae > Lyroderma > Lyroderma lyra. The sequence goes on along the minus strand of PVJL010002460.1, from coordinate 145,158 downwards.
AGTATTTTGTCACCTGAAAGGAAGGAAGCAGTAGAGACAGAGAAAGTGAAGTGCAACAGAATATAACTAAGATGCCAAAGAATTGGATCTAATGCACAGGCAGAGTGGATATTCATTTCTTTCTTTCTTTCTTTCTTTCTTTCTTTCTTTTCTTTCTTTCTTTTCTTTCTTTCTTTCTTTCTTTCTTTCTTTCTTTCTTTCTTTCCTTCTTTCCTTCTTTCCTTCTTTCCTTCTTTCCTTCTTTCCTTCTTTCTTTCTTTCTTTCTTTCCTTCCTTCCTCCCTCCCTCCCTCCCTCCCTCCCTCCCTCCCTCCCTCTCTCTCTCTCTTTCTTTCTTCCTTTCTTCCTTTCTTCCTTTCTTCCTTTCTTCCTTTCTTTCTTTCTTTTGTGTGTGTGTGTGTGTGTGTGTGTGTGTGTGTGTGTGTGTGTCAGGAGTGGGATACAAAGGATATTCTTGGTTGGAGATTCTTAGTGGATATTCCCAGAGTTGAAGAACTACCTATTCCTGTGAGATCAAGGACAGCCAGGTAAACAGCAGGGAGAATATGGACACTTAGAAGCAAACTGGAGGAAGGTTGAGGAAATATTGGTTGGTGATTGGGAATACGAATGAAGAAGACGATGTGTTCAACTGAAAATAAAGGAGAAAAGAGAAATCGATCATTTAAGGGATTGAGATAAGATGGATGGGCTAGACCAGGGGTGTCTGCTCTTTTGACTTCCCTGGGCCACACTGGAAGAAGAAGAAGTGTCTTGGGCCACACATAAAATACACTAACAATAACGATAGCTGATGAGCTAAAAAAAAGAATTTGCAAAAACATCTCATTATGTTTTAAGAAAGTTTACGAATGTGTGTTGGGTCACATTCAAAGCCGTCCTCTGCCACACGCAGCCCCCAGGCCGTGGGTTGGACAAGCGTGGGCTAGACTGCATTGGAGTTTATTTAAAGTTTTGGGGTTTTTTTTTTAATACTAGTATAGTTAGAAAAAGTCTGCTGTAAGAAGAAAGCATAAGCAGAGCAAGAAAAGCTAGAAAGCTCTAACAGAAAATAATGCTGTAACAGAAGGAAAACAGTAATCACTGGAGGAAGGGGTTAAGAAATAATGTGATTTATAAGGACATGAGAGTTTAAAGCAAGTTTCTTTAAAAAGTAATTATGACAAAGATCAAGAATAAAACACTCTAATCTACCTTTCAAATCTTAAGCATATATAACTTACATTATTCTTTTCTCTGCCAGAAAATGCATCACAGAGTTTAGTGTAGAGTATGAGAAAATTTTAATTCCTACACTGCTAATAAATCTTGGCTAAGAAATAAGTTGGAACAGCTGCTTGTGTGTTTTTTTTTAATAAACTGTGTAGATTAGCAAAGTGAGAATTTATTTTTTCCTTTATTCAATATATACTAAAAAATTCCTCTCCATCATAGCTTCACTGGCCTCTAGGCAGGATTTTTTGCCCAACAATAAAATTAAGAGATCCTATATTTATATTCACATTCATCTGGCTCAGGGTTTTGTTAAGAAAAAGTAGCGTGAAATAAAAATATTAAAAATATTTGAAAAATCTGAACCTGGATCACAAGGTCATGAAGAAAGGCAACCTTAGTTCACCTTGCCTTAGGGCAGTGACCTTGATTTGAAATTGGTTAATGGGTTCCAGAGAATGAAGGAGTTGTTACAAATATAATGTGCATTTTTGGGGGAAAGGAAACTGGTGGACACATTTAACCTTCAACTTTGCCTTTTATAAGGTTGAAGTCACACAGACTAGGACCATATGGAGTTAACAAGGGCTTATTCTGCTCCAGGGGGGCAAATTCCTCAGGCATACAATTTACTTTCTACTGAAAGTTTCTTAAGTGTTTTGGAAAACGCTTAATACCTTCTTACTACCAAAACCTTCAGGAGGCAACATAAGATGAATGCTCAGCAAAACAGTTTCTACTTCTTTCTCAAGGCCTCTGGACATTAAGATAGGCTTGTTTAACAACAGCCATTATCTACTGAGTATTTACCATGTGTCAGGTAAATGCTTGACATTTTACAGACAACATCTGATTTAAACCTCCTAACAATCCTACAGGGTATGTAGAATCATCAAATAAAGAAACAAATGCACAAAGAAGTCAAGTATTGGGCCAAGCTCCCAGAGCTAGGAGGTGGCAGAGCTGTATGTTGAAACCATGTCTGTTTGATTACAAAGCCCATACTCTTTTGCACCAATTTGTCTAAACAAACAGAAAGACTTTCTTAACATTTATAACAGACTCAACATTTTAAGGAAATGTTTAAAGAGAAAGGAAATAAAATACTTTTTAAAATGCTGATAATTAAATACAAATACAGATTTAATAAAACTCAAATGTACATTATCCCCAGACTCACTGTAAAATATACTAAGACAAATACAGAGAGGGACAGATAGCAGAAATCCTTTTAGGTAAGAAGCCAACCCAACTTCAAATGATAGAATGTGGTTGTGGAATTTGGGGACAACAGGAGCCTGTTGGAAAGTGAACGGGTCAGGTTATGGAGGCATCAAGAACTCAGGGATAGGACAGAAAGGACAATGGTTTGTTGAAAACCAGTTCAGCAGTGAAATTCACCGATAACAGTTTCATTCCGTAGAAATACTACATAAATCTACGCAAGAAAAAAATAACTGTAAGCAGCAAAGCTAAAGTGAATGTAGAATCTGAAGGACAGATTTTTCATGTCAGCCCCAGGAATCATTTTTACATGAGCTGGTATCACGAAAATACAGATTGCCCATATTTAGAAAAGCTCACAGCAGGCAGGAATACTTCCAGACTGCTGTCACAGTATCAGGGATGTCAATCATCACTAGGTGTTTTTGCATAGTACTTGGTAGACAGAGAATAAGGCTGCTATTATAATGAGTTTATCCTGGATTGGTCCCAGGGTATGAAATAAAACAATACTATTACAAGTTTGTTCTGCATTTTGTCATGCAGATATACACTAGGTTCTCAACCAGTGCCCCCTTCCTCTTTCCCAAGAGGGCATTTGGCATGTCTAAGAGCTTTTGATTGTTTTAAGGGGAGGGAGGGGTGCAGCTGGCAGCTAGTGGGTGGAGGCCGTCCTACAATCCAGGGAACAGGCCCCCACAACAAAAAATTACCAAGCCCAAAAAGTCGTATGGAGGTTGAGAAGCTCTGGACCAGAGGAGGCTTTTGCATTTGTGGCTTGAGGGACAGTTTTGCTCACCCCCTTTTTTAAGCTCCCCACTCTCCCAAATACCAATTCTCAGGGATCATCGCTTCTGACAACAGAGGTCATTGGTAGGCCTAGAATGTGAACCAGATAGAGATGGCATTGTCTATTATTTTTTTTCATTTAAAACAACAAATGATCCTGTAGCTTAGGCATTAGGTCCCCTAATGTCACTGGTATCCCTGAACTTTTCCGACATCAACAAACCTAAACCTAGGCAGGTTGGCGCCGGGCTTTCCGGCTGGGTTTTTAAGTGCAGCTGTGCCCTCGTAGTGGGAAAAGCAAAACACTTGGGGATTGAAGCGTTTTTGTAACGTCATTTATTTAGTCTACATGAGAAATTTTGCTCTTTAAGGACAGGTCCAATTCCCAGAAGCTGGAAATCGAACCGGAGAATATTCGTCCACTGGGGAAGCTAATCACGTTGAATTTACTTATAAGGGTAAGGCAAGGGAGAGGGTGGTGGAAAGCCCCGATCTGGCAGATTTTCCACTGCTGGAGCCTCCGCGACCTTGGATGGTTCCCTCCAGAAGGACAATTGGCGTCCGCGGTGGAAAGGGTAGGTCGCAGGGCGGCGGGGCTATTTCCCGACGGGACCGTCCCGCGGCCCCGCCTCTGCACGGTAAGGAAGTCTCCTTTTCTAACTCCTAATTGTTTCTAGAAACTGCCAGGTCCCGACGGCCTGACAGAGGTAAGGCCGGCAGGAGCGGTCCCTGGACGTGGGAAGTTGTCGGGTGGGCGGGAAGCAGCAGGAAGAGGCGGGATTCCTGCCTTTTGTCTCTCGGTCTCGGAGCCCTGAGTAGGGGGGGCCCAGACACCCACCCTCCCGCGAGACGCCCACCCCACTGTCAGACGCCCACCCCCCGAACCCCCCACCCCCACCCCGCCGCCAGACGCCCCCAGCACTCCAGAGCTGGTCCAGGAATTCGCCAGGCGCGCCGGGGCGGGGCGCGGTAGGGCAGGGGCGGAGCTCGCACCGACCACGCCCACCAGAGGGTCTTTTAAAGGTACCGGCACTCTTCTCCCCGCGTTTCCCGTGCTCCCGGCGCGCTTCCTCCTATTCGGCCTGTCTACCTCTGCCCGCAGTGCGTGGTCCTACCTCCGACTCGAGTGAGTAGCGGCGCTGGGGGCGTCTCCGCCAATCCCAGGGGAGGGGGGTTTCCCACAGCCTCCCGGCGTCCTCAGGCCGCCCTGGTGGCGCCCCTCTATCTGCTCTGACATCCCAATCGCAGACCGCATTTAAGCCTCCAGCCAGCCTCTTCACCCCTGCTCCCCCCGGTTGCCCCCACTCCCCTCCGCATAGCTGCACGGCTCCCCGCTGCCGCCCCGGCTTTGTCCTCGGATCCTGGTCCCGCGGGGCAGATAAATAATCGTGGGTGACCTCCATACCAGTTTGTCCCTACAGGTTTTCTGGGAGAGGCGGGGTCGAAAGTTTCGCGTGGCTGCTCAACCGCCTTTTAGTAGCCTTGGGCCCCCTCCTCCAGAGACCGGTTCTCTCTCCGCGGCGGGTAGGGCGGGATCCGAGTCTCCGTCCCGGAGTGTGGTGCGCTCTGCGGGCGACCTTCCCAGAGGCTGGTTCAGAGACCTAGGGGGTGGGAGGTGGGTCTTCTACAGCCCGCACACCCCAAAATCCTTCCCCTGCTGCGGTACAGAGCTCCTGGCATCCCCATTGTTTGGTGGTCTTCTGTCCACCGAGCACCGAACCTAAGTGTTGAAGCAAGAGCAGTGAAGCGTCAGATCGATCACTCCCAGCTTTTTCCGGAACTTTCTACTATTCAGGTACAAATAGGAAAACAAGAATGCTTGGTTGCGAAATTCTGCAGCTGGTCTTGAAAAAAATCACTTCGTGGGTTCCAAAGCACCACGTAGGCAACCCCAGCGGGGAGGGGGATTTTCAAAGTCGGGAGACACCCACTTCAGCCTCCCCACCCCCACCCCATTTAGGACGTTTGCTTAACGATATTTGTTTAAATGGTTACCCAAAATGTTTAACCTGTTTTATCTGCAGGTTAAACATTTTATTTGCAGACCAACTACATTTTCATTTTATAAATGCTTTTTATTTGGGGTAACTTTTATACTCAGGAAGAATGGACTCTAGTGCTTAACTTTTCTTTCTCTTTTCTTTTTTTTTTTTTAGTGCTTAACTTTTCTAATAAACCTGTTGTAAAGCTCCACCTCTATAGTGCCAAGAATTCAGATAGGAGAACCACAAGGTTGGCTATAATTTGATTCAAATTTTTCAGGAAAGAGATGGACAACAGAGTCTAAAAGGGTGAATCCCGTGCAATGTCAAACCTGCTTACCAAACTATAATCAATTTTATCAAATCTCAGTCGTCTCCTGCCACTGTCTTCTTGGTCATTACCCTTTCCGGTTGATTGCCACTTGATACTTTTTCAGTATTTCTCAAGGTTCTTCCTACTCTGTATTCTAGTTTCTTTTGCTCTATGAGAGTGAAATTAGGGAGAGACAGGCTCTGCATCGCAAGATTCCTTGAAACTCACAGTGCTTGCTTGGGTGCCTTAAACAGGGTTGGGCCAGAACAAACACTGGTTATTTGAATGAATGAATAAAGGAATGAGTAAGCTTGCAGTTGTGGTGAACAAAGATTTAATTGGATCAAGCAATATATACATTGGCAGTTCTGATATAAGGTTTCTATCATAAGTTTTTAATGTATTCCTCCGAATGTAGTCAACGAATGTTGATTGATACTAAGCTGAAAGCAGTACTCTTTGGAGCTCCATCCTGGTTAAGTTGCCAAATCATGGCATGGTGAGAAGGGCAGGGCAGAAGCCTTTGGGGCCCAAATTCACATCTAAGCTCTAGCAAGGTACTCTCTGACCCCAGTTACTTCATTTTGTAAAATTGGTATAGTATCATTTACTTTGCAGGGTTGTCATAGGCATATACAAATGTATACAAAGCCCAGCCCAGCCTGAAGGGGTTCCTTGTAATTAGACATTGTTCTACACTTTGTTGGATCTATGCGGAAATGGCTATTGGTGAAAGCCTCTTCCCGGACAGCATTGACTCACACGGGAGCACTCTCTCCTTGGCCTTGCCTGGAGGCCAGCTCTCTTCCCTCTGCAGATATTCACAGGTTTCCTTAAGACACTGCATTATTTCCTGGGCTGGTATTTGCATGACATCTGTGTTCTATTGGGTGGGAAATCCCTGGACTCTCTTGGGACCTTGATTACCCAGGATGGTGCTACTTAACTGTTTCTGTGTCGTGAACCTTTGTGACAGTCTGGAGAAGCCTCTGAACCGCTTCTGAAAATGTCCTTAAGTGCATAAAATAAAGTACCAGGTTCACTGATCCCCAGCATTTCAAGGAATCTGTGGACCCTGGGTTCAGAACCGTGACTTAGGGGATTTTTCTCAAACTGAATTGTGGGGGGCACAAGTTCTGATTGTTAAAAATGTTAAGTTTTGGTGTAAGTCATAGAGGGCGAACCAATAGACGTATATTGTGAATCATTTGCAAAGGATAACAGGTTCTTGCTTTTTTAATTACCATTTCATTGTGCCAACTAACTGTCCTTAACTCACATAAAGAAGACACATGCCATGTAGTACATTAGGGCCAAAGAACTTCTGAGTTCACTATAGGAAAAAATGTTTCATGGTGGCATCTCTCAGCAGAGAAAAGTGAAGAGAGAATCGAATCCTCATCCAGCACACAACAGTGCAGAAAACACCCAGTTTATAAAGAACCTGTGCCAGAGACACAAGCCAGTACTGTGTGTTGCTGGCAGTGGTTTAGTTTTACTGAAGTGTCAGTCAAGTAAACTCAGTGTAGTTCATTTGAGTTTTATTGGTATTAATTTTTAAATTCAATTGGTAATTTTGTTTTGGTTTCACAGTTATCAGCCACTTAATATCTCTATACCTCAGCTTCCCCCTCATAAAATGGGGAAAATGATAATGCCTACCTCAATTTTTATGAGGATTAAATAAGTTACTACAATGAACTACTTAGCATAATATGCACATCGTAAGCTTTATATAAGTAAATAACATTACAATAAGTAAATAATAATGTATCATATAGTAATTAGTTTTACATATCATGTAGGCAGTATCGTTAAGTGTTTTGCATATATTGTATTTAATCTCAGAACTGCCTTATGATATAAATAAGCATTATTCTCTGTTTTTTTTTTTTTTTTTTTTTTTTTTTTTTTTTTTTGCTTTTTGGTATGTGGGTAGCTCCCTGGCTGGGAATCGAACCCAGGCCGCAGCGCTGACAGCGCCAGCGCTGAAGCCTTAAGCCACTACACCATCAGGGAACTCCTTATTCTCTGTTTTTAAAATGGGAAAACTAGCAGATCAGATAACCAAGATGATTTGGCAAATAAACAGTAGTCATGGCATATACATCTTGGTGTGACTCCATGGAAAAACCATGCAAACATTAAGTCTTTGGATAATTAAATAACCTTGATGTTGGCGCCAACTGGGAATTGCTTTTGCAGATGTTGGAGGTCAGAATGATCCATTTTATGGCATAGTTGCATTCTCTTTGCAATATGTGATTTGGCAGGTAGTATCCAACTCTGCCAGGGATTTTGCCATGCTCCAAGTTAAAGATGTAAGTGGTAACAGGATATAGAGTTAGTAATTAACGGTGAGGCCGTGGCTAGTACTGAGAGCTTACTAGGTAGAAGGGCGGTTTCCCCCTGTAGTGAGGCTAGATTTAGGTTAAAGAGGAGTGGTGAGAGCTTTCTGGTTGACATAACAGTTTGGGTGTGAGATTGGCACAGAGAGGACTCTTAACTAACTGCTAGTAGGATGGATGAAGACTGGGTAGAAAACAAGGTGTTTCTGTGTGCAAGTAATTTGGTAACTCAGATTGATATTCTCAGGTGATTTGAATGGTCTCAACCCTTAACTCGGATCTGGGAGTTCTGGGGACCGCTTGCGGTTCTGGAGTCATATATACGAGTGGGTTGAGCCTGGATTTGCTTCTTTGGAGGTCAGTGACCTCAGGAGGTCATCTAATGACTGAACTTTTGGTAGCCATTCAGACCCAGTCGTGCTACTTAACTGTAAGGAAACGGACATTTGTAGAGTATAGGCTCTTTGCCAGGTACTTCACAAGCATTACCTCATAAATCCTTACAGCCATCCTATGGGAGAGATCTCATTCATTTCCAAGGTATAGCTGAGGAGGCTGAGGCTCAGAGGTTAAGGGGGTTGGCCAAGATCACAGAGCTGACAATTGACTTTCAGACTTTGTCTAGTTCCATGCTCTTTCTCTTATACCAGGCGTGTCTTAGGGCTGTAATTCCCACGGCAGACATTAGTATCACAATCATCTTTTGTGTAGAACCGTGACCTTTCAGAATCTTTCTCAATATAGGTCCAAGAACCCACTGTCAGGGGATCTACAAGATGAAACCCTTTTGCCATCCCTGTATCAGCAAACCACACGGAGCCCTTTCTACATGCCTCCACGTCATTGGTTGTGCTGGACTCCTGTTGTTTACCTATTGCTACCACCGCAGTAGAACTCCCTGGGAAACAGGCACCTGTCTTTATAACCCTTTTATCCTGAGCTCCTAATGCAGCATATGGCTTATAAAAGGTTGAGTTAATATGTTTATATGAGAGCTTCATGAACAGTAAAATAGTGTACATTGTTTATGAGCTGTCCTTAACCTAGGAAAATTACTCGAGATACAGAAATGGAGTCAGGAGTTAGCTGGATGAGGGAGGGAGGTAAGTCAGTTGCCCTGATAGGAGGGATCAGCGACGTAAAGAGGAATGGATATATGAGATGCATAGGGGAACATGAGTACTGATAACAGAGATTGAATATTGCTAAATATTGGTGTAAAGGCTGCCAATAATTGAGTGCTTACTTATAAACATTTTTGCATCTCATTTTCTTTTTTTTTAAATTCATTTTTATTGTTAGACTTATTGGGGTGACATCTGTTAGCAAGGATTACATAGGTTTCAGGCATACAATTCTACAGTGCATTGTCAACTTGATGTATAATAAGTTCACCACCTGCATCTCATTTTCTTAACAACTTTATAAGGTACTGCTGTCTTCATTTTACATATGAGGGAAATGAGACTCTGTTGCCAAAATGCATGCACTTAGCTCACCCCTAGCCTGAGCTGTCTTAAAGGCCAGCTTGAGTGTTTGACTGTGGTAGAAGGAGCAAAATGGAAGGGGGAGCTGATCACGAAGACACAGTCTATCCTTGGTTCGTGGTATTGACTTAGAGGAGGGAGGTAGACTAAGCAGGTAGTTTTAAGTAGCAGAAGGAAAAAACAGTTTCAAGTGGGCACTGAGTAAAGTTTGATTTCCAATTAATGACTGCTCTCACACTCTGGCCTTCTTAAAAATCACTGTAATTGGGGACAGTGATAGGAACTTACATCGTCATTAACAAGTGACCCCTCTGGGTGGGGCTCAAAATGAAAACTGGTTTATAATAAATTCTCCCTTTTGGGAAATTGGATTAAAACCAGGTTCTAGTGTAATCACAAAGCCCTGTGTATAGTAATAAAATGTCAAAGCTTCTGGAAGTATTTAGAATCTGGGGTTATAGGTGGATGCACTCCAAACCTTTGGTATTAGAACAAACCACTTAACCTGCAAGTCTTGACCTGGAGACTTGAAATCATGGATTCAAGTCATTCAGATTGTAAAATAAGACAGTAAATGCAGCACAGGTGGTATGAGAATGACTCATTTTGTGGCTGTCATTGGTTATCTAGAGAATGAGGTAATGTTACCACAGAGTGACTCAGAGTTAGACTATACGTAGTCATTTTCTTGTAGGGGTAGGTCTTATGAATTTGGGTGGAGTCTTTGACTAGGGAGAAGTAGCAAAGAGAAATTACACATACCTGTAGGTCTGTGTAAACCAAGCTTTTTAATCTAATGCAATGGATAAATCCTAGTGCTGGTACTCTTTCAGACACTGAAAACCAAAGAACGAGACTGAGAAAGAATAAGTCTGTGTTTGGCCTCTTTTGTGAAGCGTGTGTAAAGTGGGATTTTATTTCCCCTCGTGCCATGCTGTAAATTAATGCATCGGATTGGGGAGAGGCACGCAGCCCAGGTTGCTCAGTGCAAACCCAGCCTGCTGTGATTAATGTCAGCTGTTGTGAAGTTGTGCAGCCAAATGCATGTAGGAAAAATGAAGCCTTGGGTTGTTTCTTTATGTGCATAGCAATGCCAAGAGTGACAGAAAAGGAAGATCATTACACTTTCCCTGCCGAATGCAGGAAATGTCCATTAGGAGTTCACCCTAAACATATAAATTTGAACTTCATTTGTTAGTCACAAGTGGAACTGTTGCAATACTTGGAATACATTTTAATGGCCCAGAAAAAGAAGGTTTATGGTAGGCTGACCAGATGTACCATGTTACACAGGACAGAAAACAACAGTACTGTCCCATTTCAAACAGTACATCTGGTCAGCTTAGTCTCACTGGGCTAAATTCAAGGTGTCTGTAGGTTGACCATACGTACTGTTTGAAACAGGACAGCACCATTGTTTTTGTCCCGTTTGAAACAATACATCTGGTCAGCCTAGTTACGAGTGACTAATGAGATGTTGTCTTTACCCTGTGTATTGCTCTGAACTCTGTTTTAGAGATGCCAGTCAATGGGTTTTCCTACTGGGGAAGTGACAGCAGGGGACACAGCACGACATGCCCCCTCCATCTTCAAGCTAAGTTCCTGCATGTCTGCCAAGGCATTTGTATACCTTGTTTTTTTGTCACAATATCTAAGAGGTAGAGAGGTCTACCTGTTCCTGTTTTATAGGTGAGAACGTTCTCGATTTTACAGATAAGGCCAAGGTTGCACAACCATTATAACCTAAGTCATCTAAACCAACCAAGCAACCAGTTTCTTTCCTTCCTCTCTCTTCTTCCCTCCTTGACTCCCTCTTTCCTTTCTTTCTTTTCTTTCCACTGTGAAATATTTCAGACAAAATTGAGACTCTAAGGAACACCAAACGACCCAGTATCCAGCTTAAAAAATAAAACATAAATAAATGCAGCGCAGCTTTCTGAGGATGCTCTTTCTCGCACTCACACCGTTTGCCTGGACTGCAGAGAGGGTTATTCAGAAATCCTTAGGAAAACTTTTCAACTGGATGGAACTTTTAAAAAGCTAATGACGTGGAAATTTTACTTAGAATCCAAAAATGTGACAGAGAGAAGTAGGACAGTGCTACCTTTGTCTTGAGAAGCATAAGATCTCACTGGGAATTGTACTAACAGGTTGAAAAGGGATGGAGTCTTTAAAACAGTCGGGATGGAGTTTTTAAAGCAATAGAACTGAAATACTTTGAAATATGCCAAGTGCTCACTTTGATGCAGTGAGGAATACATAGATGTGTTCTCCTCCTCTGAGGGGAAGAAGCTTTTAACAGAATCAGGGGAATGTGGTAGAACTTTGACAGGTATTTTCTGAAAAGGTGACACATTAACATTTGGCTGGTGTGAAAGAGAAGTCACATTAGGTGGTGAACTTATACAACAAGCTGACAACGCACTGTAGAATTGTATGCCTGAAACCTATGTAATCCTTGCTAACAGATGTCACCCCAATAAGTCTAACAATAAAAATGAATATTTTAAAAAAATCAGGAAAAAAAAAACCATTTGGCTGGTGTGATGTACAACAGAAGTTAGACTTGACCTACAAGAAGTGAATGTAAGTAATCCAGAGTTTCACAGAGAAATGGAAGGTACTTTCCTCTTTTAAGAAGTCCAGGCAGCTCCTTAATAGAGAATAATGAAGTGAGGAATTAGTTTTTGAAAAATGTTATTTTTAAATGTCATTCAGAAACAACTATCAAGCATTAAAGTCTTGATAGAAATCTGACTCCTTCTCGGTAATTGCTCCAAAGTAAACATGTGTGAACATGTGAGCTACCAGGTTGATATTAAGCAATCCACTCTCTAATAGGATGAGGAACACCCAGACAATAACAAACTATTTTACAAGCCAGCTGGGCTATTAATTCTCGGGATCCGCCTTTAAGTACTTGCAGCATCATTCCCTGCAGGCCTAGATTTAGTTTTTGGGTTCCTCCAGAATCATGAGGGTACTTCATGCAGAACACGGGTAACTTTGGAGCCCGGGCCAAAGTCCGTCTCAGTCATTGCACTGCAGTCTCAAGCTGGTGCAGGCTGCTGGAGCCAAGGCTGTGTCGGGGTGTACGGGCAGGCGGGCTCAGGTTTCATTGTGGATAAACAATGGAGCACCTGTCTCCAGGGGAGGGTGTAAGAGGTTTATGCAACGACTCAAGAAATGCTTGCAAACATATTCTGTTGTGGCTAGATACTGATCCTGTGGGGACACCTTCACAGCAGCCTGTGGACTCTTGGAATGCCATTGTTACTGCCTGAAAGAAGGGAAGTAAGCTTTTGGCAAGTTGAGACTGATAGTTAAGTGATAGTTTAGTCACATCAGTCAGGTCTCTTTGTGTGTCTCTGTGTGTGTGTGTTATTGTTTGTTTCAAGGAATAGGCGCTCCAGGTGACTTAAAAAGGGGATTTCTTGGCTCACATAACTGAAGGGTATAGGGTAAGACGAGGCACGGCTATGAAGTGTCTACACCTAGTCTCCGCATCTTTCTGATTTTTCTGTGCTGGCTTCCATCTCAGGTTCTTTTCTTAGAGTAGTGGTGAGACGGCTGCTGGCAGCCCCACCCTGTATTCATACAGTTCTAAACCCAGGTTTAACTTTCACCTAACTGGCTTAGGTCACATGCCCACTCCTAAAGCAGTCACTATGGCAGGACTGGGAATGCAGCGACCTGGCTGCTATGACTGAGTCGCACGCCCAGCCTAGGGTCGAAGGTTGAGTCAATACCGTATAAACCAGTGCTTTTCAAACTGTTTGTGATAAAGGACCATGTTTGTGTTTTAATTTCCAAGTACAGATTGTTCTCTGAGTCTACACTCTTCAACAAGATGAGGCCACTGCTCATGCTCTTGATTGTTACGGCATAAAATTGTATAAAAGTTTCTAAGTGCTTGCCTGAATTTCCCCTTTAGTTGGTAACAAGCGTGCTGGACCGTCAACAGGAGAGCACATGTAATAAACACTTCTCTAAACCACATGGACCAAGAAACAGGTGGTTGCTTCCCTAAGGAAAATCTGGGGGAAGCATTAACCAGAAGAGGGACCAGAGGATGCATGCCGGTGCCAGACGGAGCCCAGCAACGGTTCACGCTGTCAGTCTTTCTGTTGGAAGGGCCGCCTCTCAGTGTTCAGGACGTCTTAGTGTTGTCGGATGGGAGCTGACCACCCTCGTGTTTATTTTAAGGGTGGGCGAGTCCTCAGTGAGTGAGTACGGAGGTCTCCGCTGTCTTACCCAGCTGTTTCCTAGAGAAGCACCCCGCGCATCCGAGGACACGCAGCTGCCGAGGGCTGCACATAGCACCCACACAGTCTGAAAACGAGGGTGGGGTGAAAAGGAAGTCTTTTACTGTGTGTTCAGACTCCACTCAGGGTGAGGCGGACATAACACACTGGCCTTTAGTACTAGCAAGGGCACGTGAGTCTGTTGGCCGTTCAGAACCAAGCGTTTAAATGGGGTCTGGGCAGAGGGACGCATGGAGGAGATGAGAGCACGTCCTTATCACAGCAAGCCGGCCGGGGATTTGAACTGGCAGCTCCCGCCGCATCAGGCCTCCCTGCTCCGAGGTCATTCTGACGCAGCCCGCAAGCGATTCGCTTCACCCGGGAAGGGATCTTGATAATGTGCTCTGTATGGACTGACAGCCCCTCCAAGAGCGAAAACCAGCTGTTGGATGGACCAGAGGACCTGGGGTTAGTAAAGCACAGAAACTTAAATGCAGCCATCTGGCTGGATGGTGGTCGTGATCACAGCAAGGCTCCGTGCGTGCAGTTGTGCAGGCTCAGGTACAGCTATTTATGCTATAATCTCACGTAGCTCAGGTAAACAGGCATTAAACTTGTTCTTGCAGAGCAATACAACACTTTCTTCCTCCCTGAAAAGTGTGACATAGTTTGTGTATGTTAAGAGTTGGTTGGTGTTGCAGTGAAATAAATGTAATAAAAATCTCCGCCCAAGTGGAAGTTCTTCAGCTGAGTTTTTTTAAACCATTCAGCATGATGGGGGCTGGGTGGGGTCCACGATCGCCTTTCCACTCTCCACTCTCCTGTCTTAACTCCTGTGGATTCTAGTGGCATCCTTTGTTTTGTGGCTGTGACCTGTACTGTTTGTTGTTCTAGTGAATGCACATCCATTGTCTTGTGGGAGAACTTGAGCATGACACGTCGGAGTTTCCTTATGAAAGGCCTGTAATTTGGGAGATGTGATGAGGTTATTTTGGAGGAACGCAGGCCTTTTAAAGAAGTGGTTAGCACGGTTCATAAAGAATCAAAATGTGCAGCTGTCCCCTGGGTTGAAACTGCTCTCTAGGGAGCTCTGAAGATACATCGAGGCTGTGGGGACATGCTAATGAATCCTTTATTCTTCAGAATGCCCGTCTGGGGAGGTGGAAACAAGTGTGGGGCCTGTGGGAGGACCGTGTACCACGCAGAAGAGGTGCAGTGTGACGGGAGAAGCTTCCACCGCTGCTGCTTTCTGTGCAGTAAGTACCTGCCTGTGCTCAGCCTGTGACAGAACGTAGTGGAAGAAGCTTCGATTGACTTATTTAAGGGAAAAGTCATGGTTTTGCTAACACAGATTATTTTAGCAGCACAAGTGGTTTTTATTCATCTGTTCTCCTAGACATCATAAGTGCTCGGCCTAGCAGCCCGGACACCAGGGTGACCCCAGACACTTGAGCTTCTATGTCCCCATAGCTCTTAGCCTCCATCTGGCCTTCACTGTGCCTTATTCATCATCACACTGTCTCCCCAGCTCCATTCGCTGAGCGCTCAGTGTTGGTATGGCCTGGCACCGGGCACAGTTGCTGGCATGTCGCATGAGCTTGGCTCGGATTTCTGAGTGCACACAGGGCTCCTCACCCACCCCAGCTTTCTCTTCCTGGCTGGGCTCCTTCTCTTTGCAACTGTCTTGCTTGTTTGCTCCTCAGCACATTATTAGTTCAAATTCAAATGTCTGAAAGCTCAGTTTTCCTAGGAGCTCAAATTCTATCTTCTCTGGTAGTGAATATTCAGTTATTTCTGGCTAGTAATATCCTAAATTTGAGGGAAAGGCACTTAGGAGATGAAAATCCCATGGAGGCAAGCTGGGAACTACTGTTCATACATGGAAAATGATCAGAGTGTCTGACATAGACAGGAAGTAGGACATAAAACACCCACTGTCTATACGCCTGAAAGACAGTAAATACCTGGTGAGAGAAAGAGAACAAGAGAGAAACCTCGCCGTGCACGAAGTCTCCAGTTTTCACACGGGAGAGTAGCTGCTTCGGAAAGCTCATGAATAGTCTTTGGATTCAAATGATACAGTTTTCTTTAATGAAGGATTTGTTACATGAGGAACCCACCCACACATGCAATTATTTGCAATATCTATAGTTCTCTACAGTGAACGTTAGTTAGAAACTGCCTATGTTAAAAACAAATTTGGTTACACTTAGAAATAATATTCAGAAAAAACTCGTCTTTCAAATTGTAGTCGGCCTTTCCCCCCTAGGCACCGGCATTCAAGGTGTCTGGACTTTTCATAGTGCATGTGCATTGCAGAGAACTGGAGACAGACAGAAAGTCACTGGTACAAAGAATAAAAATATAGGGATGTTTGCTATGCATGCCTCCATGATAACTACCATTTCTCAGATTTGGATTAACCATCTCTTCTCTTAGAACTTAGAAGAGATATTGTTGTTTTTTTAAATCTATTTCTTTTTAGTAGATTTATAGCCAAGAGTATGTGAACACAGAATAAATGCAAATACTTTAGAAATTGTTTTCAGTTTCATTTAGGTTAAGCCATGATGTCACCACCACAATAAAGTCGGTGTTTATGAAATGTCAAGTTCTTTACCAGTCATTGTTACTACTCCTTCCTAATATTTGTCTCTGCTGACTAAAGCCTTTTAAGAGAGTAATTCAGAGTAGTTTGAATAGGGGTGAGGATGGGGGAAGGGGGTGTGGTTATACAGTAAAATTTTCATATACCTGAATTTGCTTTGGTGAATAGGTATGCTTTACAGAATAGCTTTTATATTAATTTATATGCACTCTGTCTGCTAAAGATGTTTGTTTAGCAGTGTATGGTTTTAGGTTAACTATGTCTTCACTCGAATGTATATCAGTACTTGAGTCTCCAGTGCAGGTGATGTCACTCTATTCGAGAAGACTTGGGTCTAAGATAATAGAAACGTCATCATTTACCTGTATTCTCAGCCAGCCAGCTAGTTGTCTTGCCCTGGCCATCTCTCTCTTGCTTACGTTCCTCCTTTCGTTTCTTCTCCTCTTTTAAATGAGGGGAGTCGGCGGGGGGGGGGGTCCCATTTTCTACTACACTAATGTTGGGCTTCCAGCTATCTCATTGTGCTTCCAGTGAGCTCTCTCACAATTTCTTTTTTCCTCAAGCTTAACTTTTAGAAAGTGAAATAATGTCTGGATAAAACATGTTGACATTTGGCAATTTTATGACGTGGGATACGTGGAGATGTCGTGTAGCAAGGAATCCATCAAGAAAGAATGCGTTCGCCTTTGGGACAGAAGGGAAAACAAGTGCAGACAAACTTATCACTGCTGGAGAAGCCAGTGGTGAGATGAAAGAATGAGGCTCTCTCTTCTAGACGAGTGATGAAAACTAGAAGTCTGGATTGAGAATGGTTTTTACCCCATGCGGTGCTTTTGGGAAAATGGGGCGACAGGGGCATGTCTCCCAAGGCACTCAGCCACCCTTTTGTTGTTTGTTAGGTTGTGATTTAACAAAATTTGGTGGGAAGAGGCTGAAAAGATTTGAGTGTTGCGAGTTTGGGAGCAAAGTGTTAGTTTTGTTCCTTTGGTTTGTAACTATGATCACAATTATGTTTGTTGTAATTACAGTTACAGCCACCTCAAACTTCTCTCCCTCCTGCCAGAGCCAAATCATACTGAGACTTCAGGTGTTAAAATCTTGATATGTTTCTGAAATAACCGTCATATCCATGGAGGGGGCAAACAGTTGTCAAATGTAGCTGGCCAGTGCAGATGCTGTCTCAGGGCTTTTGGGAAACCACAGAATGAACTAGGAATGAGAGCCTGTGCCTTTACCATTTGCAGACCATGTGTCCGAGCCACCACTGTTCTTAGGAAGAAGGCATCTTTGGCACATTTTTAATTTCTAACTTTTTTCCCCTCAGTGGTTTGCAGGAAAAATTTAGATAGCACAACAGTGGCGATTCATGATGAAGAGATCTACTGCAAATCCTGCTACGGAAAGAAGTATGGGCCAAAAGGCTACGGTTATGGCCAGGGTGCCGGCACGCTCAACATGGACCGGGGTGAGAGGCTGGGCATCAAGCCAGAGAGGTGAGTTAGGACCGCGTTTGTTACCTTCAGGAATGAGTTATGACAATTTATGTTGCTTGGTTGAATAGAAATCTGGGAGTTTTCAGAGGTTTAGCTTAAATTAAATAATAGGACTCACATTTTCTAGTATAAACTAGTGACTATTCTTTAAGCTCAAAATATTTACAGTTTTTGGACCTAACACAGTTCTTAGTGATTTCTTTACAGTGATATCTAGTCCTGGTTTGAGAGCATTCCAAGGTGTATCAAGGAGTCATGATATTCTCAAAATCAAGTGGTTTAAATTTACTTCCATTCATAGCACTTTGGAGACCAGATGTCCTGAAGTCAAATGATAAAAGAAAATGTGGTTATCTGAATCATGAGATGCATTTCTCATGTGCAACTAAGCGATCAGTGAAAACTCCTCAGTCACTCCTTTCATGTGAGAATATTTCCTCTTCAGGAAATTACTTTTCTCTAACTTAAAATTACTTAAAAACTGAAATTTTTTCCTGTTTTTGATTCTTTGAGACATAAGTGTTAACCTTTAAGGGTTTCAGTATCAGCATAGCAAGGGGTTAAGTCTGCTAAACTTCACTTAGTGTTTCATGATCAAGCAATATCATTTTTTCCACTGGGAATTTCCTCTTAATTTCTATTTTTGACCCAACAATTCCCTTATTTGAACTTCATTTTTTTCAAACCCATATTATACTGAAGAGGCCAACACTAGTATGTTTCTCCAAAAAGATGGCCATTCCTTGGACAAAACCATTAGTTATACCCTTGCTATGGGCATGACACCATGCCAAATTGACGTATGAGGACTGTCCAGAAAATACCCAGCCATGTATTATACTATAAAAAAGTAGAAGCGTTTATGGCTGGGTGTTTTGCAGACAGCCCTCATATGTTAGCTCATGTAATCTTCGCAACAGCCCTAAAAACTAGTTTCCCATCTTACTCAAAAACAAATTGAGACCAGGAGAATTAAGTGATATGCCTAAAGTCCCACTCTAGTTACACTGCTAGTTGTAGAGGATGGAACATAACCTACTGTAACTCCTAAGCTTATGAGTTACAGTAGGTGAATGTTTAAATTAAAAAAAATTTGTTACGATAAAAGACACATGCCATTAATCCCCGTCGCTTCAAACACACTTATCCCATGGTTCTTGCCGCTTTCTGAAGCAGCTCTGGAAGTCCCCTTTCATGAGTGTCTTTAGTTACGCTGTCGTGGCTGCCTCGATGTCTTGAATTGATTCAGGTCACGCATCACTTCTGTTATGACAATTTCTGTCAAATAAAAGCATTACGGTGTGTCCTCATCCTCTTTATTCACCAGATCTGACACCGTGTGACTTCTGGCCAAAGTTAAAATGACCATGAAAGGTAAATGTTTGAATCGATTTAGGACATCGAGGCAGCCACGACAGCGTAACTAAACACACTCATGAAAGAGGACTTCCAGAACTTCTTCAGAAAGTGGCAAGAATGGTGGGATAAGTGTGTTCAAAGAGAGGGGGAGTATTTTGAGAGGAATTCATGGCAATGTATTTTTTACTGTAATAAATTTTTAATTTAAATGTCATCGCATTTTTTGATCACACCATGATCGTAAACATGGGACATGAAGGCATGACTGAAATAACAATTATTGGATGCCTGTTGTCTGGTGAACATTTATGTACATTATATATAATCCTCAATTACTCTGAGTAGGTACTTTTTCTCTATTTCATAGATAGGACATTACGGCTTAAGTCACACAGATAAGTGGCAGAGCCAGGATTTGAACTTATGTCCCTTTGGTTCCCAAACCTGTGCTCTTGCCACTGCAGTGTGTACTACACTGAGGCCCACCTTTCTCTCTGTTCTCGGGTTTTTTCCACACTCAGGGTTTCTGCGCCGTGGAGCCTTGTCATGCACAGTTGTGCAAGGGCTGACTCATTCATTGCTACGTGCTGTCGCTTGCCTTTGTCTTAGTTAAAGGTCATTGTTCCTGTTCCAAACCGGTTAAAATTCACTCTTTTCCCAAGATCTTGCTTCAAACCTTTCAAAACACACATATCTGTACACCTTCCCCTAAAAAAACCAAATGCATCCATGACCCCAGAGGTAGGTCAGTTTGTGACCATAGTTTTAAAGTCACAAAGACCAGTGGACTTCCCACTTTCCCACCCCTCCTTCAGTGACCAGCAAGCCCTGGCCCCGCCCCCTGCTCAGAGCACATCCGGGCTTACTTTAGGGCAGGTGTAGGGATGTCCTTGGTCAGCAAACCGCTCTTAATGACTAACTCTGGGAGCACTGTGGTCTGGACCACCCTGGTTACACAGTTATGGAGACCAAACACTTGCTCAAAAATCTCCAGGAGAGGCAGCACTGCATTTTTCAGTTCTGGCCCCCTAGTTTGCTGTAATAATTCTGTAGCCCTTCAGCAAATTAACAGCCAGGCTCCCATTTCGTCATCTGTAATATGAGGCGACACTTACCCTTACCTTGTCAGAGGCAGGTGGGAGGTAACCTGTATGAAGTTCTTGTTAACATAATCATTGACAGATTTGGACATTTTTGTTGGGAAACTCATCACCAGAATGGTTGGATATCATTGTGAGTAGCTTTTAAAGTTCACTTTTAAAAGTAAGTATGTGCAGTAGATTGTGGAAACATTTTTTAAAATATGCCTACCCTAGGGACAACTGGAAAAACCAATCCTGTGAATTAGCACTGTGAATTGGTATTTGTTTCTTAGAATAAAATTTCCAGTGGCCACATCAAACACAGTTTAAAAAATGCTGTATAATTTTTTCCAGTAGGAAAAATTGATAACTAGCTACCATTTGCCGAGTGCTAACTGTTGCTGTTATGTCTTATCTGCTCCATTAACTTAGAAGGTTCTAGAAGGGCCTTTAAAGCTTCTCAAAGCCCAGAATGGTGTTCTGCACAATAGGTGCACCTGCTTATTGAGCAGAAAAAAATTACAGACAGCAAGGAAAATACGCTTTACCTAATGACCTGTAATAGTGACAAAAATACCACTTGATCCAGAAAAAAAGTAAAGATAAATACGAGGGCTATTTCAGAAAAAATCCAGCCATAAATGCCTCTTATTTTTCATATTATGTGCCTGGATACTTTCCGGAAAGCCCTCGTAGATCACAAAGTAATAGGCAAATTTTTAAAAATATTTCCTCACACAGTAGTATATTCACACTCTCCCCTATTGAAGATACATTGCAAAATTATTTTGTGAAACATGCTTAACTTTCTTTTTTTGAAAAGTACTTAGTGAATTTACTAAAATGAAGCTGAAAAGATACAGAATTGAAAATATTAGAAATCGATACACAATAAATTAGCCAACTCCATGAACATTTCCAGCTAAGCATTCATGCAAATACGTAGTGACCCTTTTCTTTTATATAGGAGTAACACATACATACATGACATGATGATTCTTGCAAAACAATCAGGGATAATAAAAATATTCTCAAATTTCAGAGATGGTGTGGCGTAAGTTTTAACAAAGCATGCTATATGAATGGAAGCCCCTGATTTGATTTCAGGATTTTATCATGCCAGAAGCATGGTTGGTTTTCATTTTTTTACACAGATACTGGTATCATACACATTGGCTTATTAAGTAAGGCATTTTGTATACACAGTATCTCAGGGTGGACAAAAAACTTTCAGTATTTATTATTTGTTATGATGTTTTAAACATCATGCCAAGTCTTTTTCAGTAAAAGAAAAGAGCTGTACACATTTGAGTATTTTCTTAGAAAACACAATCTTAAAAACAAGTAATGATGATTGGTATTTGTAGTTCCTACTAATATTTATTTTTTCACATCATATAAAGTATATTCTTTTTTTTTTAATTCATTTTTATTGTTAGACTTATTGGGGTGACATCTGTTAGCAAGGATTACATAGGTTTCAGGCATACAATTCTACAGTGCATTGTCAACTTGTTGTATAATAAGTTCACCACCTAATGTGACTTCTCTTTCCATCAATAAAGTATATTCTTGTGCAGGACTGCATTAAGATCCAGCAGTTTTTAAACGATGTTACCAAATAACCATATAAATCCCAAATGCAGCAACCATGAACAATCTTCATAGAGAGCACTTTCAGCTCTTCTTCAATGTGAAGTTGATTGTTAGGGTTTTAGTGGTTTATGTGGCTTTAATAAAAAGAAGGTTTTGATTTGTTTCATAGTTCACAGTTCTCTGATGAGACATTTTGGAAATCATATAGTCCAGACATGTTTCAAATAACCAAACGCTCTTCACTAGATGAAGTCTCTCAGTGCAACTGTAATAAATAGGCATCTACATCCTTAGCTGTATTACCGGTATATCCTGGAACTAAAGCAAGATGGTTTTCTTGTTCCCACAATAGACTTAATTGTTGTTTTAAAATCTGAATATTTCCATCATTTAGAATTTCTGTTTTGGATCATAGTTCTGACCACCATCTTTTTATGACTGCTTGAAGCCAGTTTAAACAAACTATTATATACTCTTCAAATTTGTTTTTAAGTAGTAATTTTACTAAAGGCTACAAGTCCACACAGCAGCCAAATGAGATGTATTGGGGTTTTTTCCCTATAAACTGTTGGTGAGCACAGGAAGGCAGTCCACCATCACTCCAAGGTCTTTTATCCTCACCAAATAAGCTACAAATTCACTTATACTTCCCTTTTCCAGAAAGTTAAAGCTACATTCAACCTCAGATTCCTGCTGAACAAAACTTGTGCCATTGTTTCATGGTCCTGCGAAACCTCAGAACAAAAACCACTATATTTTCATGATGAGAGCTGTCTTACCTAGTTTACCTGGACTTTTCGCAGCTTGTCCAACTGTTCAACTGTTTCGGAGATTTCTTAACCTCTTTCATGTTCTTATTAGTGAAATTAGAGATCCTTTTTCTAGGACAATCAATGGAATGATCCTCCATATTGTTAAACAATTTCGTTTTAACATCGTGGGTTTCGTATGCCGTAATCTCTTGAATACTGGCGCCTCCTTGTACTGCGACGAACTGCGCCCGGAAGCCTAGAGAGGCCCTCGGCTCCCGGGTGAGCCCTGTCCAGGGCCATTCAAATGCCGCCAGGCGCGCAGCCGGACGGGATTCTTAACTCTCTTCTTGATTACAGACTGCTTAAAGCAACTGACCTATATGCAAAAGCTGCTTAAGTTAACATTGATTTTTCAGTCTTATGTGACGTGAAACACTAGATATGATGCTAGTGGTACTAATATGACCCTGAGTTACAAATAGCCTGCTACAATAGGCTTTTATAATGCAGGGCATAGTCGTTCAGTAGAGAGGCTAGCAGAGAGGCTAGTACGGGGGTGGGGGGTGGGGTGGGGTGTGTGTGTGTGTGTGTGTGTGTGTGTGTAAATGAATTTTGTTGAGTTTAGACTTAGAAGGACAGATATTTAAGTTTGGTCCTTTTTGTAATAATAATGAACCCATAAATAGAAGTAGTAAGTCTGGCCAGCCCCTGATATTATTTTTTCTTTCCCCTCTGCTGGCCTGTGAGGGCCTCCAGCTCTGAGATTACCTTATAGCAGTAAGTCCCAGGGTTCCGTTGTGCCTGCCTTATGGACTTAGGGCTCTTTGGAAAATCTTGCCTAATTGAGTTTTCTCCTTTCCACAAGTGTTCAGCCTCACAGGCCGACCACAAATCCAAACACTTCCAAATTTGCTCAGAAATATGGAGGTGCTGAGAAGTGTTCCAGATGCGGGGACTCCGTGTATGCTGCTGAGAAGATAATTGGGGCGGGAAAGGTAAAGTGCTGCTCTGAATTATGGAGAGTGAGTGACCACCCTGCTCCTTTTCTCCCTTTAACCCTCCACCTCCCACTCAGGCACTGCGTCTTATAAATAAATGCCCTGAATCAAACTTTTTCCTAATTGCATTTCCACCTGAATCAATTTTTGGAAGTGCTGCCCTTATTTGACAAATCGCATCTCTGTCTAAAAGTAACTCATTTTCACAGGGGCGATCCTGAAGGTCATTAGCTAGAAAGGCCAGGCTGTCAACAAACATGGACTCCGCAGTCACTCTACAGGTTGTTTAATGTAGTGGGAAGAAAGCAGTGAACCAGTCAGGACACCTGCTGCTAATTTGGTTGTTGGGCGTGAACAGCATTCTCAGCCAGAAAGAACCAGTCTTTAAAGGTTCACACCGGGATTGGGAAAGGGTCTGACTACTCTATAGAGATGGCCCTTCCATGGTGCAGCTCCCAGTCCACATCTTCTATGAATGAAGTCTGAACTAAGCCCCTTTGTAGGTGACCAAGAATGTAGGGAGTGGGGTGGGTGCGGAGGCAGTCCCAGCCTTCTAGTTGGGTTGAACCACAGCAGTCAGGAGCTCACTTAGGTTGATCTTCCTGAACATCTAATTGTACTGCAGGACCCGGGCCTCTTAGACTTACTCACTTGTCTCTTCTAGCCCTGGCACAAAAACTGCTTCCGATGTGCCAAGTGTGGGAAGAGTCTTGAATCAACTACTCTGACTGAGAAAGAAGGTGAAATCTATTGTAAAGGTAAAGTTAACTTCAGTTACTGCTATCCATGTGAATATCCCACCCTGGCTATTTGTTAATGAGATGTCACCAGCATTAAAAAAAGAACAAAGAAGTACTCCGAAAATGGGGGAAAGGAGGGATAGTGTCACTGGCTATTTGAAAATAAAAGATCTAGAGATGATCACAGATGACAGAGAATCACAGAACAATTTTAAATCATAATGTTTCTGATCACTTATGAGGTCTGACAATTAAGTTCGCGAATTTGACACCATGCACTTAGGTTGGCACCACTGAACAAATATCCTGGTAAGATTTCATCACCTTGGTATATCTGTGTTTCACAGCTGTATTTGTATCGATGTGTGGCAGTGTCCTGCTGAGTGGCATTCATAATTGCTATTGCGCGTTTTTGCGTGCTGTCACGAGAAAGTAGGAGCTTGAATTAGAAAAATGAACAAACTTGAATTTCTTGTTGGTAAGAATGGAAGTGAAATCAGGGACATGTTAGTCCAAGTTTATGGGGATAATGCCATGGAGAAAACGGCAGTGTACAAATGGAATAAACGCTTTTCTGAGGGGAGAGAAAATGTCACTGATGAAGAGAGGACAGGAAGACCAGTAATGAGCAGAATGAATGAAAACATTGCAAAAATTCGTTGAATTGTGTGTCAGAATCATCAGCTAACTGAGAAACATAGCAAACCAAGTAAACATCAATAGAGAAACAGTTAGGAAAATCTTAACTGATGAAAATCTTGGCACGAGAAAGGTGTGTACAAAAATGGTCCCAAAGGAGCTCACCGATAAACAAAAGCAAAGAGAGTCAAAGTCTGCCAAGATCTTTTGGAGAGGCAAGGTGATGTTTTGGGTTGTGTTATCACTGGTGTATCAATATGACCCTGAAGTAAAGTGTCAAAGTGCACCATGTAAGTCAGTCAATTTTCCATGACCAAAAACTTCCATCAGTCCATATCAAGAGTAAAAACAATGTTGCTAACCTTTTTTGATATCAGAGGGATTGTTCATTATGAATTTGTACCAACTGGACAAGAAGTCAACCAAGTTTACTATTTGGAAGTGCTGAAAAGGCTGTATGAAAAAGTTTGATGAAAATGACCTGAACTTTTTACCAACAACTCATGGCTCTTGCATTGCAACAATGCACCAGCTCACAACACTGTCTGTGAGAGTTTTTAGCCAGTACACAAATAACTGTATTGGATCAGCCTCCTTAATCACCTGATCTGGTGCCCAATGACATTACTCTTTACCTGAAGATAAAGGAAATATTGAAAGGAAGACATTTTTATGACATTCAGGACATCAAGGGTAATGTAATAGCTCTGATGGCCATTCCAGAAAAAAGAATTCCAAAATTGCTTTAAAAGGTGGACTAGGCGCTGGTGTCGGTGTATAGCTTCCCAAGGGGAGTGCTTCAAAGGTGACCATAGTGATATTCAGCAATGAGGTGTGTAGCACTTTTTCTAGGATGAATTTGTGAACTTAATTGTCAGACCTCGTAAAACTCCCTTATGAATAAAAACCCCATGACAAAATCTTTCAACTTCATGTTTTAAGCAAATCCTATGAGTATATGCTTTATGTATAGTATATAAAGAATAGACAGATAACTACCTTGCCTAGCCTGATTTTCAGGCTTGTAGCTCAGTAGGACCATGAGCTCAACACTATGGAACCAGAATGCTTGGACTTCACCTTTGCAGCTATATTTACTACAGGGCACATTTTACATCTTAAATGAGTTGAACTCTGGTGTAGCCAACAGTTTCTTTTTTAACTTAAGGAGGGTCTGTTGCTGTATGGCTCTTAAGCAATGCTAGCAAAGCTGAATGGACCCACACTAACTGTCTCTTTTTCTTTTGTAGGATGCTATGCAAAGAACTTTGGGCCCAAGGGATTTGGCTATGGCCAAGGAGCAGGAGCCCTTGTTCACGCTCAGTAAAGACGTAAACCCAGAACCGAGACCACACACTGAGAATCACTACATAATCTAGGCACAGATAATCTAACACTAAACTACTGTGAAACTCCACCAGCGTTACGTACTGTATATTGCCCTGTACTCGGATAGGCTGGCTGACTAATAGGCAGAGAGCACTGTATCCTTTTGCTTTATTCAACAGCATTTTCAAGAACTATTTCTTTTACCTTTTAAATAAAACTGCAGCTTGATTTGGGTGTTTAGTTTCTTTCAGTTAACCTGTTGAAACAGCTACTGTGATTTCAGTTCGTGGAAAATCCTTTGGGTCCCAACCTGAATTTTATTCATTAAAGGTCACCTGTTACCCAGGTGATGACGAGGTTAATGTCTACATTCCAGCTGTTGGGAAAGCTCTCTTTCTTAAGATGGCAATTATGCCTCGAGAGTGAGGGTTACTAGGCATCAGGTCTCACCATTCAAGACTCCTCCGAGTTGGCATTCAAAAATACAGCACCTCCTACAGCTTGGTGGTTACTCTTCTCTCTGGAGTGGTTTCCTTAAGTAAGGCTCCTAGACAACCCGCACTGGAATCAGCAGAGGGTATTAAAAAGACACATTCCTGGGTCCCACAAAAAAGCACAATCTCTAGGGGCAAGACCATAGCCCCTTTAACAAGCTCAGAAAAGTATACTGACCTAGGGTGGGCACACTGTTAAAACACTTAAAAATTCTTTGGATTTCTCTGATCTAAAGATGATTACAAACAGCTGCCTAAAGACAACTCGAGAATCTGAGCCGTGAGGTGACTTTTAGACTCTCCACTCCCCAGTCCTGGAAACTGGAGTGCTTTTCTCACTTCTGCATAAGGAGCAAAGAATGTTGTATTGTCCTGGCACATTCAGCTGGCTCAGGGTAGAGAGGGAGCATTAGACTACATAATAGTGTTTTCATTAATTTCCCAGAAAATTTTAGTTCTCTACTAGAGACTCAATCTAACCTTTTCTTTCCCAGGGGTAGGGCGTGAAGTTGGTCTGTGTTTTCAGTAAAACGGAACCAGCCTGATCTGTGAACACATCCGAATCTTTTCCAAAGCCTATCTTAACATACTACGTTGCTTATTTGGAAAAGCTTAAAATAGGGAGTGTGTTATGTATGACATCAAAAAAAAATAATAAGCATAATCATGGTGCCTTTAGCACTTCACATCTTCTGAGGCATACCAGTTGGATTATGGGAAAGGAGTGGGCCTTTTCCTTAAGCCAGCTGGGAAGTTAACCGGCAATAAAAGAGGTGGACTTAAAGGAGAAAATGATGGAGTAACTTAGTAAGTGGTAGTTTTAAAAATGTCCACACATTCTTTGACATTCCCATCAAAATAAGGAGCCTAATTCCCTTCCCTTTGAATAAAGGCCAAATTTGGTGACTCATTTTTAACTAACAGAATTTGATGGACACAGCTAGGTTAAAAAGATAATACAGATTCTGCCTGCCTTTCTCTTAGGATGCCTACTTCAGCCCTCATTTTGGGAGGAAGGCCAGACCATGTAGGGAAGGCACATGTAGGTATTACAGCCACTGCCTCAGCTGAGACCTCACCCAACAGCCCGTATCAACCATCAGACGTGAGAGAACCTTCAGATTATTTCAGTCCCATTTTGGAACCATCCTGGCTTGACACCAAGCGGAGCAAAGCCAGCTATTCCTGTTAAGTCTCAACCAAATTGCAGAACTGAACAAAAATAGCACTTTAAGCCACTAAGTTTTGGGGTGGTTTGAGACAGCGATAACCAGAATGTCATATGTATTACACTATTCCCCCTACACAGCCAACATTCCCCACACTTACTCTGTCTCCCAAGTTGTACTGGAGGTTCTAGTAGATATCCTGGAGCAGGCTTGTCCAACTCATGGCCCAGGATGGCTTTGAATGCAGCCCAACAAAAATTCGAAAACTTTCTTAAAAATACAAACATTACACACAGACCTTTTTTGAGCTCATCAGCTATCATTAGTGTTCGTGTATTTTATGTGTGGCTCAAGATAATTCTTGGGATGTGTCCCAGAGAAGCCAAAAGGTTGGACATCCCTGTCCTAGAGCAAACTACTCTAAATGAAGTTGCTAGGTGCCTGGTAACTTGAAGTTTCTGCCTGATAAACAATTTAGACATCCATTCATAATTAAAATTATTCTTAAATTGGGAGCCATGGCAAAACAGCTCCTCCTAAATTACACGTCTCCAGTGGTTTCAGGACTGGAGAAAAGAGTGTGGCTTTGGACAGACTCTTCGGGAGGCATCACTTTTGATCATTTGGATTAAGTTGACAGGGTAGCCCCTAAGTAATCCAAATATTAAAAGTGCTGCATGGTAAATAAATACATACTTATTTATTTATTTATTTTTGTATGTGGGTAGCTCCCTGGCTGGGAATCGAACCCAGGCCGCAGCGTTGACAGCACCAGCTCTGAAGCCTTAAGCCACTACCCCCACCAGGGCACTCCCGTACTTTTGTTTTTAAAATGACCGATTTGAGATATTTTCAGCCCCTGGTGGTGATTTGGTGTATTTATGGAGGACTGCTGGCTACTCTGGTTCCCAATGCCTTCGTGATTAAGTTTCAATCCCTCTTTGTAAACTGCAGGTTCACAGTGCTCGCTAGCACGTTGAAGGCCTTGAGAACCTGTGGTTGAGAAGTCTGCTTTAACGTGAAGAAAGCCTTACACTAAATTAGTTGTCCATGGGACCACTAACAAGGAATCCTGGGAAATGTTGGTCTGGACCACTGGTTCTCAAAATTTTTGATATGAGGACCCTGTAACATTCTTAAATTATTGAGGATCCCAAACAGCTTTTGTTTTTTTGAGTTATATCTACCAATATTTCCCATTAGAAATTCAACAAAAATTTTAAAATACTGTATATAATCTCAGACTTACATTTACAGCCAAGTTGAAACAACAGGAACTAGTTTTACCTTCTCACTTAAAACAACCAAAACACAAACTACATGAAAAAGTACAGTTTTTGTGACACTGAACAACAGACAACAAAGGACAGTTATGGGTAAAATGAGGTCAGTCTTAGGATTAGCAGAGTTTTGCTTTGAGAGTTTTCCACACTAGCATGCAAGGAGGGAGAACACTGGTGGAACTAGAAAGCACCTGAGTTAAGGAGATAAAGCTGAGTGTCCAGAGGGACTAAAGTGGTTTAGAGTCAAGGGACTGGAGATCGCTCCAGAGAAAACTCCAGAAATATGCACAGTACAGCCCAATCCCAGCTTGCAAGTCTTTAGCTGAGTTCTGACAACACACGAGAGGTGACTACCCAAGACCATGGGAAAAAACCATCTGAAAGACACAGGAGCATGTCTGGTGCTCACAGGGAGCCGGGAAATAGTGCCTATTCATTCCATCAGCAAGACTGGGAAACGTGACTCATGGGGCTTTGGATGGAGTACACGTTCTCGGTAATGGGGAATAATTAACCCTAAACTGAACACTGCTCTGGTCCTGCCTAAATCTTGGTTAACAGCAAAATCTGAAAGGATCAACGTTTCCAAATAACTGTATCCTAGAATAAAGCTTAGGAATTTTTATAGGAATATAAAAATATCCAGCACTCATTCATAGTGTCTAGGACATCATCATGTCACCAATCAAAAATTACCAGGTATGCAAAGCAGCAGAAACATGACCCATGAAGGAGAAAAATCTATCAAAGTCATCCAAGACCTGACAGAAATGTGAACATTACCAAGTCAAGTAATGATAGTAAACATTAATGATAACTGTACTTCCTGTTTTCAAAAAGTACAAATATGGAAGACATAAAAATAGCCCAAATCAAATATTGCTGGTGAAAACTGTCATGTGGGAGATGAAAAATACACTGAATGGTATTAACATAGTATAGAAAAAAACTTAGGTGAACTTTAAAAATTATCCAAAATAAACACTGGGATAAAGAACTTTAAAAATTATCAGTGAGCTGCAGGACAAGCTACAGTGGCCTAGTATAACTGACATTTCTTGAAAGGGAGAGAGGAAAAATGTTTGAAGAAATAATAACCGAAAATAGTTCGACATTTGGTGAAAACTATAAATCTACAGATCCAAGAAGCAGCAGTAGCCACAAGGCAGCTTTCTGATGCTTTGAAACAGTCCCGCTAATTACTAGAAACATTGCTATTAAAATGTAGTTTTTGATCCAAGTAAATGTCTGATAACAGAGATACTCTGGTAAGATTTATTTGAGCAAAACTTTCATGATCCAAAGGCAAAGAATTTTCTAGGCGATAATGCTGGTTTGCATGTTTGTACTTAGCTGACCAAGATCAAGGGACATTCTTAATGTTCTCCTTGGAATTACAGATTTTTCTATTTTAAGTCACAAAGATATTAACAGAAAACTCTTATACCAAGAACATTATGCAACAGGTTTTCTGTCTGATAAAAAGATACCTTGTCATGGTATGTAACTTGTTTCCAATTATGTCTATAAACTTGTAGAACCAGACATCGGTATCATGGGCATAATCTATCAATCTGGGAAGGATCTGTGGGAGGGAGTGTGATGTAAACAAAACAATGAAGTGAAAAGTACCTAACTGGACCGAAAACTGCTGGCTTGCTGCAGAATTTGCTTTATACACTTGCTCAAGCTATTACTACCTGGGGTCTCCATAGCTCTGAAGGCATTACTTTTAATGTTATGATTATAAAATGAGCATTAATCCAGTATGAAAATATTTAATACCACTAGGTTCTCAAACCATAAAACAATCATGTGAACAACATGCAAAGGTTCCTTCATAATTTTTCCTTTTTCAAAATTTCCAAATAAAGATTTTTTTTGTCATGCATAGCTTCTCAAGTAACGAAAATCAATGGTTGGTAGGTCTCATTTCCCAATATTTTACTACAGTGTCTGTAGACATACTAATATTTAAAATTTGGAGTTTCATACAGTCCTTGAGGATCCTAATTCATTCCATGGAATCCAAAATTCTTACAGAAAAATTTATTCTCTTTATTAAAAAAATATCAATTATCCACACAAATACAAAATTGGGAATTGTTTTAGAATACCACCACCGTTCACTTTTGCCAATTTCTAGTCCTGCAACTTGAATCTTAGTTGACCCAGATATATACTGAGGTGCCAAAAAAATGTGTACACATTTCAAGAGATGTTATCTATGTATTACTTTATTTTCTTCTTTTTTTTGGTTGGTTCCCTGACTGGGAAGCAAACCCAGGCTGCAGCAGTGAAAGTGCCGAAACCTAGCCACTAGACCACCAGGGAACCCCCTGTATTACTTTTCAAAGTTCAACTAAATTACAGTAGCACTATGTAGTGTGACATTCACTCAAAACATGGCATTAATCGAATGCTAGCGTCACCACGTGACACGCAGGACAGTCAAAGGAAATGGTGGAAGCGTGGTTGTTGTTTGAGGAGCACAAGACCATTTGCCAGGACAATGGATAGGACAAAGAGGTGCAGGTGAGTTTCCCCCAAATTCTCCTTACACAAGACCCTTGACTTCTATCAAAGTGGGACCATAAAGGATGTGGTGTACCACAGAAAACCAGCTACACCGGTGGTACTTCAGGAAGAAACTGAAACAGCATGAGCAGTGATACAAGTGCCACTGTGGTCAGTGTTGCTCAAGCAGTAGTTCGCCGTAATCAGAAGTGTCTGCACGCTGATGGTCACCACTTTGAGCACCTCCTGTAACTGCAGAAGTAAAAAGTGACTTGTATTCATCTTTTGTTGTCAGACTATATTGAATATTACAATTTTAATACAGTTTTTCCTTTCTTAAAATGTGTATACATTTTTTTGGCACCCCATAGAGAATGTTTTCATATCATAGGTACCACTATGAATGATTCATCAATTTCCTGAAGTGAATCAAGTGAAATAACAAACAAGCACACACTTAAGAGTCAATATTTATTCCGATTAATATTTTACAAAATTTTGACATTTAATTTACGTAAGGAGACCTAATTTATTAAACACTTTACAAGTTTTTCTTTCCACAGAGTAACACAATAAGTAGCAAAATAATACTTGGCACAGTTATAAATAAAGAAAATGTAAAAAAAATATCCACAGCTTAAGTATAATGATGCTGTTTTATGCCTATAATATTTCAAATAAATCCTGGGAAGAAGAAAAATATAAAGGAAAAAAAATCCAAAGTAGTTCATGTTCAGAGCTGAGAAATAAGTTCCTATTTTAAGTGTGTCCAATTAAGCAAATACGAGCTATTCCCCAAAGGGTCACCTTCATCCACGACTTTGGAACTGGGTTAGGACCTACAGAATAATTCAACAGAGGGCACATGGCTGCACAGCTGGCTCCTGACCACCTGATCATTTCTGAGTTACAGATTTCACTGGTACTATGGATGGTTTCAGTACTAAAGCATTAATATTTTCCATGTAATTATACATCTGGAGGGTTTTTTTTTTATTTATTTAAATGATTTATCTTTTTCACTGAAAAGAATATTGTACCACAAAGAAAAAAACATGGTAACAACCAGTTTTTATTTGCCTGTTAATAAAAATGTATTCAATAAAAACTGCAACAGGGTTTCATGTGAAGTGGCTCAAAATACAAAAAATTAAAACAAATTCTAGCCTTTTATAAATAACTTCGAATTTAAAAATTATCTAAAATTTCCCCCAATTAGTAGTCAAAACTCGCAGAGACATTTGTAAAGTTAACCAGTTTTTTACACTCTATGACAAAATGGCACAATACTATTGCCACCCCACACCCATGTCTTCCCTTTTCAAAAATAAAGTACATATGCCCATTTTCTAATATTAAAACACTCACATACACTAAGGGTAATCTTTCTGATGTGTGACTTATGGTCAAAGAAACTACTATATAAAAATGGTACTTGGAAATACTGAACATCAACTATATACATTTTCACTGCTCCTCTTACTAAGGCAAGGGGCGAGAATACCACTAGATTGCTTTAATACCTGTAATCTGCATTTTACAGGGAATACTAATTTTACCAAGCATCAGACATGCAATGAACTTGCAGGGTGTAATGCCTATTAACAGCAATATTGAACATCACTAGAAGCTCATTAGTTATCTCCCTTTTTTTGGTTGGATAAAATGAAATGAGCAGCTTTGAACACACTAACACATACAGACACGAAGTGAAAACTATTTGATAAATTATTTATATACAGATACACAATCTGTACACTGGTCTAGGATCTGCCATCAGTCTGACCACCCTCTCCCCACCCTCCCCCAGCCCATTCCCTCTCACAGGTTGCTCGAACCACAGTTTGCTACAGCACTTCAGAGGACTAAACCAAGTCTCAGTCTGTAAACAGTATTGATGGAAGTGGTGACTTACAGTTCACCATGAGTATGAAAATGCTGCAACCAAAAATTGATCAGTGCATCACATTTAACAAAATCTTTCTGAAAGTGTTTTGAAAGCATTAACAAATTTCAAAACATTCAGTATTGAGAAAATTGAAATAATATTGGGGATTAAATTCTTTCTGATCGTCATACAGTACTCTCTGTTAACCAGAACACTCTCAAGTAACCGGCAATATGTATTGGCCCGTTGCTCGAGTTCTGGTTAATGGAGTCTACTTACATTTATCTGGCATCTACCAATCCCCATGGGTGCCGGTTAACTGAGAGTCTACAGTATTTTTAAAACCAGAATATACCATTAGCTTTTCTTTTATTCACATATGCTATGTACAGAGATCATGCTCCATCTTTAGCCAAATTCCATTATTTTGTCTATTTATTTTGCAGCTCAGAATTTTAAAAGTATATCCATTTATCTCGAAGTTAATTTTGCATTAACTTATTTGTTCTGCCTTTTCTTGAAAATACCTCAACTCTTAAAAATTGGACTGTTTGCACATCAAATTAAATCCTAATTTATGCTTTACTGGATAGTATGTGCTAGCATACATTCTATGAAGTGTCTCATGCACTTAGTAGGGCTTTTAAGTTTGAACAAAATAACGTGACTTACTATACTCATGCAAGTGCTTTATTATCAGACCATAAAACCTCAGAGCAAGGTTACTACAAATTATTTCACTGAACTAGAAATATATCAGCACTGCGACAGCTGAGAGCAATAAAATAGTGTTAGTGCATTTTTTGTGAACATTATTTTCTTATGTCTTTGAAGACACATTATAGGATCCCTAACAAAACCACATGATTTTCATTACAGTATTTACATGTAC
Source organism: Lyroderma lyra (assembly GCA_004026885.1). Taxonomy (NCBI): domain Eukaryota; kingdom Metazoa; phylum Chordata; class Mammalia; order Chiroptera; family Megadermatidae; genus Lyroderma; species Lyroderma lyra. Next base: position 110,721 of record PVJL010002460.1, on the reverse strand, counting down.
ATTCTAAAATGTACACAACACTAGTCTGAATCAATTTAAGACAACTCTCATGGAATTAAATGCAATACTATTAGTAGATTGCATCATAAAATTTTGCCATATACCATAAATTTAGTTTTAGCTAGACTCTAACATTTCTGATTAGTATACCATGTCTGTCAACAGAGTAAGTTCACTCTTTTCTCGTCAAAAATGTTATGAGAACAAAACCAAAAAGTTGAGTATGTTGTGAATTCCCACATTAAGAACCATTAAAATTCTTTTTTAAGACCTTTACCTTTCCCAGAAGTGGCAGTGTGTTCTGTCCATGTTTACTTTTGTTAATAAAAGTGTTGAAAACAAGACTGTAAAATTCACTGTTAGCCCTACCTATAGCATGCTATTGTTCAAAGGATGTGGATTCGAGTGTGAGAGAGACACGGACAGACACAATTTTCAGGCACCACTCAGCAATATGCTTCGTAAGATAAAGATGGTGCTACACAAGCTGGTATCCAGATCCTGATATTTGGTCATATTCTATTGTATACTGCCTGGTCCAGTCCACAATAACAGGACGAAAGAGGCCACAGCATCGAAATTCAAAGAAGTCTATAATATTCCTTACACATCCATGGCTAAAAAAAAGGAAAGAGAAAACGAAAAAGTCTATTAGGACAATGACTTAATATGTGAGTTTACTATAATTTTGGTGTGAAATACATCTTTTCTCCTAAACTTAAAAAGTCAGGTTTACTTGCCAGAAAGAACCTGTGTATAACTCTACAAAATATATATGCATTCATGATTCTTCACAGCTTGGCCAACCCTAGCTTTTCTTTTCTCTTTTGCTAATTTAATGGGTTACACAATGACATTTTACAAGTTATTCAAATTGTTTTTCATTCCTGTGTCATGTAATTTTTGATAAAACCTTTCCTTGATTGGTGGCTCCTTCGCAAGGAGAAAAACTACATCCAAAACTGAGAAAGTAAAAGACAAAAAATAATTACAAATAACATGAATTTGGCAGTGTACCTAAGAGTAACAACTTAAAGAAGTAAATGTCCAGGATAAATTGAGGGCAAGTTTAGAACTTCACACCACCTTCGGAAAAGTAGTCAGCTTTACATTTTATATAATTACTGTACCTAAGGGAGAATTCTCAAAACTACCTTACTGACTCTTATTTTTGCTTTTAATTAAAGGTTTGCTCACTTTACAGAAGCACGCAATAATTAATAGTAGCCTGGAGGTAGTAGGCAAGTAGCTTGAGTAAAATTCCACAAGTTTTAAATATTTCATACAATTAGGAAACTACTGTTTTATAGCATCAAACTGAATTCAAAATTTTAAAATGTATATATAAAGAATGAGATTGGCTCTTTGATAAATGCGGTTATGGAAATTGGACAGTCGCATGGAAAAGAATGAAACTGGACCACTATCTTAATACCAAAAATCAACTCAGAAGGCGTTAAAGACTTGAACGTGAGACCTGATACCATAAAACTAAAAGAAAACAAAGGTGGTAAACTCCTTGACAAGGTCTTGGCAATGATTTTTTTATTCCGACACCAACAGCAAAAGCAACAAAAGCAAAAATAAACAAGTGAGACTACATCAAACTAAAAAGCCTCTGCACATCAAAGCAAACCATCAATAAAATGAATGGGAAAGAAAAATCTGCAAATCATATATCTGATAAGGGATTAATATAAAAAGAACTCCTACAACTCAATCGCAAAAAACCCCAAACAATCTGATTAAAAAATGGGCAGAAGATCTGAATAAATACTTTTCTAAACACATACAAATGACCATCAGGTACATAATAAGATGCTGAGGAGTACTAATCATCAGAGAAATGCAAATCAAAACAATTACCTCACACCTTTAAAATGACTATTATCAAAAACACTAGGTGAAAAATGAGAAGGGATTAAGAAGTACAAATTGGTAGTTACAAAACAGTCATGGGGATGTAAAGTACAGTACAGGGAATATAGTCAATAATATTGTAATAACTGGGGGGTTTCCTGGTGGTCTAGTGGCTAGGTTTCGGCGCTCTCACCACCACAGCCTGGGTTCGCTTCCTGGTCCGGGAACCAACCAAAATAATAATAATAATAATAATAATAATAATAATAATAATATTGTAATAACTATATATGATGTCAAATGGGTACTAGCTTTATCAAGGTGATCACTTCATAAGTTATATAAATGTCTAATCACTATGTTGTACACCTGAAATTAATATAATATTGTATGTCAACTGTAATTAAAAAAATTTTTAAATCATTTTTAAAAATGAGAGAATCAAAGAGAGGAACAACAAGGGAAGTTAAAATAGTTTCAGAAGAAAATTTGTACTTCAATAAATGACCCTTAAGAAAAAGTGAAAAAAAGTATCAACTCCATTTGAATGAATTATTTTTAAAACTTTAAAAAAAAAAAGACTAGAAATAGGGCAACAAAATGGTAGCATGAGAGGGACCCACTAAAAAACTCCTCTGGAGATTACAATAAAATATCTATTCCTCAAAACAAACATACAAACAAACAAAAAAAAACAGAAGAGAAAATACCTATTCCACACAATGCACAATCATAGCTAAGAAACCCACTCATTGCACTAAAGTACCTGTAGGCGGGCAGAGGGTTAAACAAAGGAGAAATAAAGGGAAAAGTGGGGACACAGCCATTGGCAAAGGGAGGAGGAGGAAGGCGGCAGTGGGAGAGCACTCCAGACCTCACTTGGGGGACAGAGAAAAGGAAGCCCAGATGCGGGGGCAAGAGATACCGCATTCACTTCACTTTGGACCCAAGAGGTGCAGACTGGTCCACAAAACGCAATGGCTGGACTTCACTCTGGTTCCTGGAGGAGGGGGAGCAGCTGGGCGGTGAGGACCTGCAGCAGAAATGCTCCAGCCAGGAAGGAGAGAGGGGGCAGTGTGTATTTCTCGGCCCACAATCAGGACAGTTTGAAAGACCAGCATACAGGACTGACCCCAAAGCTCAGGGCAGAATCCACACATAGGGCAAACCGAGAACAGAAAGGGCCAATCATGCCCAAACTCCATGCACGACCCCTGGAGCCACAGGAAGAAAACAAAGCCACAAACATCCCTCCCCCACAGACCTCTGCCCACCCAGTACCAGCAGTGACCACCAAAGAAACTGTAGCAGTGAGGGTCCAGAGAGGCTGCAAAAATGAGAAACCAGAGAATTAAAGAGATGGGGACAGATGACCCATCAGAAACAGAGCTCAAAGCAACGATTATAAAAAATGCTTAAGGAACTGAATGACAATTTCAACAGACACAGAGCAAACATTAAAGAAGACTTACAAACCATTACAAAGAACCAGAGAGAGAGAATGACTACATTAACTGAAATGAAGAAAGTTGTAAAAATCATCAAACTAGATAAAACAGAAGTGCGAAGCAGTGATTTGCAGGAAAAGTCAGTAGAAAACACCCAGCCAGAACAGTTAGAAAATAATTTCCAAAAAAAAATGAGGATGGATTGAGATTCCTCTGGGACTATCTCAAACACAAAAATACCTTCAGAATACTAGGTGTGCCAGAAGGGACAAAGGAAAAGCAAGGGACCAGGAAATTATTTGAAGAAATAATGACGGAAAATTTTCCTAACCTAGTGAAGGAAACAGACATACAAGTTCAGGATATACACAGAATCCCAAACAAGATGATCCCAAACAAGAACACACCGAGACACATCTTAATTAAAATGGCAAAAGTTAAAGAAAAAGAAAATTCTAAAAACAGCACAAGAGAAATGCAAGTAGTAACTTATAAAGGGACACCCATTCAACTCTCAGCTGACTTCTCACCAGAAACTTTACAGGCCAGAAGGGATTGGCAGAAAGTATTCAACATGATGAAAACCAAGGATCTACAACCAAGAATAATGTATCCAGCAAGGCTAGCATTCAGAATTGAAGGCTAAAGAGCTTCTCAGATAAGAAAAAGCTAAAGAAATACATCATTACCAAACAAGTCCTACAAAGAATGTTAGAGGGACTTCTTTAAGATGGAAGAAGGGATGGGAAAGTGGGTAAAATAAGAGAAAGGGATGGAAAAATTTAGTTTGATTGTTAACATAAAATTGAAAGCAACAAGAAACCAAACTCATGGACACAGTCAATAATTTAGTAGTTACCTGAGAGTAAAGGTGGTGGGGGGGGTGGGGGAGAAGGGACAGGGACACAAATATATATATGGTAATGGAAAGAGAACTGACTCTGACTGATGAACACAAAGCAACACATAGATGTAATGTAGAATTGTACACCTGGGACATACGTAATTTTTACTAATCAATGTCACCCCAATAAATTAAAAAAACACAATAAGAAAAGAGATTAAAATAAAAATAGATATATAATGGAAAAAAAAGAAGACTAGAAAAAAACAAATGTTGGTGAGGATGTGGAGGAAAGGAAATACTTGTGCATTGTTGGTGGGAATGTAAATTAGTACAACCACTATGGAAAACATCGTGTAAATTCCTCAAAAAATTACAAAAAGAACTACTATATGATCCAGCAATTCCATTTCTGAGTATTCATCCAAAGAAAACAAAAATACTAACTTGAAAAGATAAATGCACCTCCATGTTCACTGCAGCCTTATTTACAATAGCCCAGATATGGAAACAACCTAAATGTCCACTGATGGATAAAAAAACTATAGCACACGCACGTGCGCGCGCACGCGCGCGCGCGCACACACACACACACACACACACACACACACACACACGAACATTAAGCCATAAAAAAGAAAGAAATCTTGCCATTTGTGACCACATGAACAGACCCTGAGGGCATTATGCTAAGTGAAATAAGACTGAGAAAGGCAAATACCATACTATCTCACTTAAATGTAAAATCTAAACAAACATACACACAAACAAACAAAAACCAAGCTCACAGATGAAGAACAGTTTGGTGGTTGCCAGAGGTAGGGGCGTGGGGTTGAGCGAAATGGGTAGAGGGATGAAAAGGTACAAACTTCCAGTTATAAAATAAATAAGTCATGGTTATGTAATATACAACATGGTGACTATAGTTAAGAACACTGTGCTGCATATCTGAAACCTGCTAAAACAGATCTTAAAAACTATCAAAATAACCAATGCTACATCTGGCAGAAATTTAGAATTCAGTAGGATTTAAAACTATTTTACATACTGCTAAGTAAAATAAATATTTCCTGTTCAATATCCTATTGCTATACTTAAAGAAGACACTTCTCTTTGAGGTAATCACTAGGTAATTGCTGAGTCTGGTTCAGTAAGGAAATTTATGAATATATGCCAAGGGGAAAATATTAAATTTATAAATATGTACATACTTGAATGGGCTTTCAATAGATGTTGTTGTGACTTTAAAGTGCTTATATCTTCTAGCATTCATTCTTTCATTTGTAGTAATACCTAAACATGATATCTAAAAGACAAGGGAAAACACACCATTAACTCTCTGAATACTTTATATAAAATAAGTTCATTTTCAAGAGAACCAGGTTGGGAGAGAAGAATGATGAAGCTAGTTTACATGATATTCTGACTCCATGAAAAGTAGCTAGTTAATTGAGGAAAATACTTAAAAACAGGTTACTTGGTATTGTGAACATGGAGCGATGGACACTATATGTATGCAGACCACCTCTCCATCAGACCCTTTAAGAACTTTTAAAAAAATGCTTAATTAAAAAAAGACTCAAATAAACCCTGATGTTTCTGGGTAATAAAACATTACTATTAAAAAGAAAAAAATTAATGGCATCATCAATCTAAGCTCAGCATTATACCCAATTGTATGTGTATGAATCAGGAAAAACAGAAATAAAAAGTTCTGTCAAAAGAAAGTATTCGAAGTCAAAATTTCATAATATAAGAAGAGGGAGGAGAGGAGGAAAGAAAGAAAAAGGTAGAAAGGAAAAGTAAATTAAAATTGTAATCCCCGAAGAATAAGAGTGGTTAGAAAGAGAACACATTATCTTTTATGCAAGGAGTTAATTTTTTAAGTGTTTTCAATCAGCATACCAAAGAATAATAAATAATGCACTGGCACATACCTGGTACATCTGACACATGAGTAATACAGCCACCCACATGAAATGAAAAACACTGTTCAGAAACATCCAAAACATCCAAGGTGAACACGTGGCAATCTGAGTAATATATGTCCAAAATCCATCCTTGGTGTAAGTGGTCTCACAATGGAGTCCCCAGTCTAAAACCAAACAGAAGCACACACATTTACTCAATAATCTTCTAAGCACCCCGTGTAGGCATGCGCGGTAGGCACCAGTTAAAAAAACACGTTTAATTAATGACTTTCAATGCAAATTTTATACTCTTAAATAATCTCTTTATATATTAGTGAAAAAATGTATCAAAGACAGCAATTAAAAAAGCAGCCAATCCTAACAAAAAAAACTATACTATAGCAATATATGGTTTTTATTTGATGGGTATTGCATACATAAGTTTGAGGATGTAGCCTCCTTTTTCATTAGGGCAATAACAAAGATTATTCTTAATATCTGTGGGAGTGGGAAGACAAGAAAATCACCCTTCCAAGACTTATTTTTAAGCTAGGATAATACATCTTTATGCTAAGTATCACCAAGTCCTAAAGCACAGTAACTAATACGGTCATATAAACTCTTCCCAAATTATGATCTCAATGCAATAAAAAGCCATCATTTCCTCTGGGATACTAAACCCATATAATCAAGTAAATGAAAACTTACTTTTGAAAGAGTAACATCTAATACCTTTTAATATTCACTAACAGGCAATAATTATCCTGACTCTTCAAAATATATCAGGTTCTATGCAAACTTAACTTCAGCTATATTTTCCCAACTGTTGCAACTAGCACAATTATAAAATCTATAAACTACTAGAGTAAAGCAAGCAAGCGATGTGAAATATGTTTGTGTATTTAACCCAGAAGCTTTTCAAAGTCTATAAAGTCAACACATTTTTCAGGGGACACATGTATTAAAGGGTAGTTAACTGATGATTCTGTTTATATTATATGCTGAACATGTTTGATAGCTCTATTATGTATTTTTTTCTTTATGCTTCATTGTAGTGATGTGTTCCAAACCATAATTTTTAGTTAAAAGACTTGTCATTATCATATTTTTTCAATATAGTAAGCATATTAAAACATTTAATGTTTTAAGAAAAGAAAAAAACTAATTGTACTCACAAGAAATACAACCATAAATCATCCAGCATATCATAAAAAGGAGGAAGAATAGGTAGCCCATGAAGTATCTATGATTGCCTGCACCTAAAGAACAACAGAGGCAAATTTTTTCAGCTAAGAAAAAAATAACCAGGGAGGGGTTGAGTAGGGTAGGGGGGATTGTTACAGAAGGTATAATAGAACTTAGACAATAAGCACATACATTAATTATTTTAGAAAATGTTAAGAAAATGTTTTAATAAAAGTCTTAAGAATGCTTATAATTACCCCCCCACAGATGTGATGACTGTAATGATAATCATTCTGAAGGCAAAAGCATCCCAATGAACCAAATACATCAGTATTCTGAACTTTAATCCTACTGTTTGCTTTGATATTTAAAATAACCTAATTTTAGCTTTACTTTTATAAACTTTATAATCCAATTTTTCAAAGGCTTCTCTCCAAGAGTCAGACAGTCTGTAATGTTTCCATGCTGTCACCTCTCAAAATTCCCAGGGCCATCTCTCAGATTACATAGTTCATCTCAGACTACACTATTCTTGAACACGGAGGTACTAACATACATAGTGTTCTTAGCTATCTATTATTCCTCTCCACCTCTGTATGTAACATCCTTTGAAGTATTTTTCAGTTTCTCGTTTACCTAAAAATCAATACTATCTGCCTCCTTACCGATTTCACTATTATCCAATGGAGAAAATAGGAAAGAGGAGGTACTAGAAAAAATTGAGAGAAATGGTATCAATCTTTTCTAGACACTGATTTTATTTTTTTCCCCTCTCACCCAAGTGAGTTGCTGCTTTGTCAACCAGAAGATAAATTAGGGGAGTGGGAGGATATGGTAGACTACAAGAATGAATTTTCTACTATCTGCTTTAATAGTGTTTATTAATTACCTAGAATTACTTAAATGGACATATATTTAGAAATTACTAATAAAACTTACCTACACAGTTACCCACCCATGGGCAATGATGATCAAATTTCGCTATACAGCGGTTGCACACACCACAATGTTTGGACCTCACTGGTTTCCGTATCTGTTAATAGGCATGTTAAAAGATTATGAAAGGCATTATATCTAAGAGAGGAAAGCTGAACATTTATTTTCTCAAAATACAATTGTGAAAAAACAAAGCTATATTTTTTGGAAAGATTTATTCCAAGGTTTCCAAAGGAAAAAAACAAACAAAAATCACTACTGTCTTGTTTAATGAAATTTCAACTGCAACAACAAAGAGGAAAAGGATAAAGTTACTCTACTCTAGAATATGCTCTTTAGAATGGAGAACTATCAACTTGCAAAAATGATTAAGAATCAAAGATCGATTGGCTGTTTCGATGAATAGTACTGTATTTAATTTATATCCTTCAAATTTCCGAATAATAAAAACATCACTCTCCAGGTTTCTAAATGAAAATTTATTGAAATTAACAGTCATGATATTAGTTGTTCTGAAATTGTTCCTTAGTAAAAGGAAGGTAAAATTAGAAGTAAATTAAAGAAGCTTTTAAAATTCAAAAATCATTTAATAATATGTTTTCCCAAAGTTAACATCCAGCAAAAAACAGTTAAGTATACACATTTATTTCTCTTTCAGTGCCTCCTGTGAACTCAGATTAAGGTACAGCATGTACCCTATGAAATGCATGGCCATATCTAAGAAAGTACAACATACTAGGGAAGTTTAGGTAATCCCTGTTTCTTGCCAAAAAAAAAAAAAAAAAGAAAAAGAAAAAAAAAGTACATTATCAAGCTCCTAACAGGCAATAGAGAACTCATGTTTACAATATCTTAATAGTTTAAGTGTTGTGAAACATTTTACTCCACCTTTCTCTAAAGAGGCCAAGTGAACATAAGAACTTATTAATGGTCTTCGAAGAACCAGTAAAAGTCCCAATGCTGGATGTGTGACAAGAGTTAGAATTATTAACGTAGGCCAGAAACAAAATTTGTAATATTCTTAACTGGTGTTTCAAAAAAAAGCACTGCCATTTCCCTAATAGTTTGCACACTGTTCTGAGGTACTTAAAAAAAGGCATAGGTGGACTACGCAGTTCTTACATGTACTAAAATGATCTGTGGACCAAAGAAAAGGGTAAGTTGGTCTTCACCACAGATAAGAGACTAAGTCTTTTCTGAGAAAGTAGTAGGACACACCAAACAAATTCCACCCTCACTTCCAACCCACAGCTGCATTTCCCCTCTGGGAATCCACTTGTCAAGGAATTGTGAACTAAAGACTGACACAGGCTCTAGAAAATGTCCCTACAGTTGCCCTACAGAGTAATTAACTTTTAGGAAATTCTGATCCACATTTGTCTTCTAGGGGAATTGTCTATCAAAGTGAAGGATATCCATATAATGACAAATACTTCTGTCTGTTTGAATCCTTTTATAATAGGATATGCTCTTTACTTTATACCACCAAATTATCCAGAAGTACACAGCTTACAATAAGATAATATATGATGTTTATGCTATGATGACAGAAACAGTCTTGTTCCTGCCATTCAATATTTTTTTTTAACAATGAAACTATATAAAGAATGTCTGTACAAAGAATCTGCCATATGGCAAACACATCAGTAATGCATTCTTGACTTTAAGGGACAGAATAATATTTCCACAGAATACCAGAGTATAAAAACATTCTAAATGTTAAGAATCCCAATTATGTAAATTATTCACTGTAAAGCATAGAAACAAAAATCTTTTTAAAGAATGCTTGAAAATACAAAGTAATTTAGTCAGCACCCTAAAGTTGCTACCAAAGGTAAAGCAGTGTATGTTTTAAATATTCAAAATCATGACTGTTGGTCAAATAATGTTAAGTGAAACAACTTAAAGAATCTGTAGCAATAGATTAAAAAACCGAGGGCTATTCCAAAACCCTAATTATTTTACTATTATTCAAATGTTAAGACATGAATTCAGTTGCAATGCATAAGTTAAAGTAATAAAAGAACATTTACTTTGAGGTATAATTTGAGTATATTTCAATTTCCATGTATAACCATTGTAGTAGTTTATACATTTTTTACAAGAATTATAAAAATTAAGCAGAAAACAATGAAAACATCTAACAGTATTATTCTATAGAAATTCAATGTCTATAATAATAAAATAATGTCCGTATTACTATACTTGATTCCTTAAGTAAATGCTATTTTATTTCATATATGTCTTTATCTATGACCTGGTTAAAGATGACAACTTTTAATATCAATGATAAAATAGTGCTCAAAGTTGCACAAATTCTCTAATACAGATTGAACCAGTTTAGAGGCCATGTTGTCTTAAAAGTTATGTAATGAATTTTCCCACTATGACTTTTAAATGTAATAATAAATTTTCACGTAATCAGAAAAACTATAGTACTAGAGAATCATACTAATCCTTTGATTTTAAAGATTTTATTATTCAGCTTTTTATTTTTTGAATTACATTTTAAGAGAGAAAAAGAAAGTAAGATGAATACAAATGAATGGCATCTTCTGAATCAGAACTGTAGTCAAGTTCTACCATCAAGGCAACTAAGTACACTGGGCAGGAGACACTGCTTTACCACCTTTCCTTTTGTACCACTTTTTAAGTAGGCATTACATAAGCTCAGCCAAAGAAACCTTTCTCCTTGTTTCCCACACTCTACGCTATGACACTGCTAGAGAAAAAGGAGAGGGAAGAATAAAGAAAAAAATACTACCAAACAGGTACTGCAGAATATACTTAGGTCCAGACTTCCTGTCTCTGCAAGTTCAACTATTGTCTGTGAAGTAAAAAAATATATATGTGTATTTTATTCAAAACTGAACAATGTTCAAATACTATCACGTCATAAATATCAATCAATAAACATGATGTTCATCTTTAATTAACCAATGTTTTCAGCTCCAATGAAATCTTTTGTTCATTTACTTCTGCTATTTCATTACATTATGAATATATAGGAATTTTCTTTCTCAAATATATGAAAAGGCAACCCTAAACTTAGTTATGGGAATATTCCTGAGAATAAAACTAAGTTACCTACCCGAAGAGCTGGTCTGTATAAGTCTTTATGATTAAGACATGAAAATAAAACTTAAGTCCAATAAAGAACTGAATCTTCAGAACTGAATTATGACTAAGAAAACCTGGCAAATCAATTAACAGTAATGTCTGAAGAATACCATAACATATGAGCAACAATTTCTATGTAGCCTAGAAAAGGGGGGTTAGACCATAAGAATGTGACACTTATTTTAGTCTACTGTAGACAGAATTAATTAATCAAGCTTTGTTTTGTTTTCAGAAACTGGAAAAAACAGTTCTTAAAACAATCTAACTACTTACTTGACATCTTTGGATTATAAATTTGATTTCCTAAGAATCTGTGTTATAGGTGAGGAGTATGCTGGATCATATATGAGGGCTGTATGGAAAAAGTGCAGCCATAAATGCCTCTATTTTTCATATTATATGGCTGAGTATTTTCCAGACAGTTCTCGTGTACTAATATTTCAGTTATTGGAGCGATTTAATCTGCACTACCAAGCTATTTACTGGCCTTCCAGTTTACATAGTCATTCAACAAACATGTATTAAGTGCATATTGTTTGCTGAAGTTTTACAGAGATGTTTAAAACATATTTGCCCCTCAAAGCAATCACATAGCCTTATAAATAATAGAAACATGAAATTATAAAACGTCACAAAAGAGTAAAAACAGGCATCACAAGAGCACCAAGTGTGAGCACCAACTATACTTAATCTCAGTTTAATTTGAAACTTCTTTAAATTCTGTAAGATAGTTTTTTCCCTTTTTACTCTAGTATCTGTTATCAATACTGATAATTTGGCAGTGAAATACATGTGACTAGTTAGATTGTATCTTGCTACCTTTTTCTTTTGTTCTTCTGTAGCTTTAATTATCCCTGGATCTGATTTCCAAGATTTCCCAAAATTGTAGAAAAGAGCAACACTATTGGCAAGGAATGGAAGATGGATAAATAAAAAGTTGAGATGTGCCTAAAGTTAAGGAATCTAAAGAAGCAATGATAAATGTACTCTTACAGATAAACTTCTAATTCATAAATTATTACCATAAAAACCCACCTACCAATCAAAAACTACAAGCTGGTTTAGTTATTACATCAAAATGGATTACATCTACTACACAAGCTGGTTTACTATTACATCAAAATAGACTGTATCTACTACACAGACTGGTTTATTTATTACATCAAAAAGGATTACATCTCCTATACAAGCTGATTTATCTATTACATCAAAATAAATAAACTTTTCATTATATTTATAACTAAATATAGAAAGTAAAAATGTGTATTCTTTATAAACTTTAACACTTTTTAAAAGTCAGTGAATACATTAAAGATTCACTGAATACATCATTTTAAAATGATCATTTCTTTTGACAAAAATGAAGGGAATTCTCATGTTCCAAGTTATTAACATATTAATTTATTTACATGCATTAAAACCTTCATATATCTACTGAACACTTCAGATACCACACCCATATATTTAAAGGCTGCTTATGAATTCTCTCCATTGCCTTTTTTGAACACATCCAAGTTGAGCTAATTTTAGAAGATACTTATAAAGTTGCTTAAAAAAGAAAGTTTCTATGTTCACATTGTTCTATTTAATAAAAATATGTGAAATGTATTAGGCATTTATAAATACAAATGAAGAATCAAAGACTATTTTAAATAACACTAGGAAAAATCAGGCAATGTAGCTACAGCAATCCATTTCTGTGACAAAGTATCTGGAATACTCAGATTTCATTTTCAAGATTTTATGTAGGTACACGTACTGTAAGATAACTTCGTGAGGATTATGGACCTTATAACATATATATACTGTTTACATTTCTTATGAAGTACAGAAAAATAAGAGCTTCTTGAATAAAATGATCCTGTATTTGTTTGGTAAATTCCAAAATACTAAATAACCATTTAAAAAAAGGAAGAAGAAAAGGTAAAAGTGGTCTTTCTCCAGTCCCCTATAGCTCCCAACTTTCACCATCCTTATTTCTGAAAGTGCACTGGCACAGACAGTGCAGAGCAAACAGGAAGTCAAAATTTCAGCTGTTCCAACAGCTAAAAATATCTTGAGAATAAAGGTGGGTAAATGTGTGTGCAAAGAATGCTGAACCCTGGCATTTTTCAGGGGCAGTACCTTTGCTTACTGTAACAGTTTCAAAAAGTTTTTAACATGTAAATAGGTCAGGTTCTTAGACCCTGAATGAAATTTGCAGCAGACTAACTACTATCTCAATAAATGACTCCAGATTTAAAAGGGATATTCAGGAATTAAATATCAAATGAACATAAAGAATTTCTTTGCTTGTTTTTTAAAGATAAAGAGATTAGATATCTTCAAATGGTAGTTTGAACTTAGTGTTAGCAATAGATCAGATCAGCTAATTTTAAAAATTTTAACTGAAACAGGCACTCTCTACAAATGGCAAGGTTAGTTTTTGTAAAGGTAACAACCCTTATTCATGATGAAAATTAGAAAACATTAAGAAGTATAAAGACAAAAACAGTAATTCCACAACCCACAGAATACTTATTTTTGGCACAATTAATTTTTTATCACAATCGAGATCGTAGTGCATTTATTACCATTAATAAAATAACATATTAATCATCAACTATGTGCTATTTAAGCTGCTCAAGAACTGTATAAATCCCACTATCCCCACTTTACAGATGACAAAACTGAGACAGAGGTTAATTAAGTAGTTCAAGGTTACAGAGGTAGAGCAGGTGTTAAAATAAAACCCAGGCTGTTATTATCTATGCTATTCTGCCTCCTCAAAGTGCTCCAGCAGAATGTCCAAGGTCATTAAATAATAAGAAAACAGTTTCTTTGGTTATGAACATTTTTAAGGCTTGATATGTATATTTTATATTATCAGATTATTTCCAGAAAAATAAACCAATTTATAACCCCACTAGCAACACATATTAATTGATTACTACATTTGCATTAGCACTAAGTAAAGAAAACATGATGCCATTTTAGAGGCAAAAGTGATATTGTCTTAATTTGCATTTATGCTTTTATGCTTAAACAGTCCTCCAATCAGAGATAAAACAAGTTTTTGTCATCAATATTTTTATTTAAATATTTACAGAATCTTTTCTACATTTAACACTTTAATCTACTTGAATGTTATTCTGATGCCTGTGTAAACTGCAGCTCTAACTTACCATAATATCCAACAAAATCAAGCAACCAAATGACAGCAAGTCAAACCAACCAACTGCCCCACAAAATACCAGAACAACTTTGGGAAGGGTACAAGCCACATTATACCATAAAGTTCAAACTAGACTTCAAGCATAGAAGATTGTGATGAGGCAGCCTGCCTGGGGGAATTCTAAAACTGTAGATGAGATGACAAATTCAGAATTGTCATCTACCCCACGTCAAATTCATGTTGTATCCCTTACCTCTAACGTGACTATATCTGGAGACAGGGACTTTAGGGGTGACTAAGGTTAAATGGGGTCATAGAGGTGGGACCCTAAGGTGACACAATTGTGGCCCTATACAAGGAAGAGAGACAGATCTCTCTTGCTCTCTTCCTGCCATGTGACCACCTAGGGAGGTGGCCACGATCTGTAAACCAAGCATACCAGGTCTGATAACTATAGCTGAGTGAGGCTAGGGTATACTTGAACAATGCCTTCCCTAATAAGCAAAAAGGAAGAAACTGACCCCCTCCTCTCACATCAATCATTACACAAAGTAATCAAATATACATGTTAGGGACTTAAATAAAAGAATAACTTCAATGAAACTTTTGTACATGTGTATGAATAATAAAAAAGAGTAAGAACTTATTTATTAAAACAAATAGGTTATATCAATATAACATTCATCATCACCATAAAAACACTTAAGTTGGTCAAGTTGACAATGCACTGTAGAATTGTATGCCTGAAACCTATGTAATCCTTGCTAACAGATGTCACCCCAATAAGTCTAACAATAAAAATGAATTAAAAAAAAAAAAAGAATACTTTTGGGTGAGAAGACTAGACCTCTCGAGGTTCTCTTAATAAACAGATGTTCTAGTTTGTAAAAAAACAAACAAACAAAAAAAAAACCAAAAAACAAAAAAAAAACCACTTAAGTTGCATATCATATTATGAAAAGCATTATATAAAACTGAGCCTCATGCCTACTCACTAAAAATTTATTTGTAACACCCAAATCAAATGCAGTGTGTTCACAGTTATTTATGGATATGCACTAAGTGGCATTAATTGAGTCACCCTACACATGCATTCCCAGTTGACTTGATCAAGGTGACACTCTGCCCTCTCATTTCAGCTCATGCTCTAAACAAGTATCCTTTTCCTAGTGTACTCTATTTAATGTCATATTTTTCACGTTTTTGTGCTTTTCATTGGTAATTTTGCCTTTTAAAATGGCCTCCAAGTGTAGAGCTGAAGTGCTGTGTAATGTTCCTAAGTGTAAGAAAGCTGTGATGTGCCTTCCAGAGAAAACACTTGTTATGTATGCTTTGTGCAGGCGTGATTATAGCACTGCTGGCCATTGAGTTCAATGTTAACGAATCAACAATAAATATTAAATTTAGTGTTTAAACAGAAGCATATGTAAAACAAGGCTATGGACTAATTCACTGAAAAAAATGTTGCTTACATAAATCTAACCAGCAGGTTGTGAGCAGTGACTTTATAGGATATAACTACCATGAATAATGAAAACTGACTGTAATACTGTTTTTTAAAAGTAGCCTAATCAGTTTTCATTACATATGTAGTCATTAGTTACATGAGGAAAATAGTAGAAACAACAGCAAGGAGACTGAGGAAGTCCGGGACAGCACTGCGTTCTTATCTCTGTACCTCAATCAGTACCTTGTCGTGTGAACCTCATGGCTCTTTCCTAACATCCTTTATGCGTCCATTATAAATTAATCTGGACTCTACTGTTCTCTTCCTACAGGTTTCTTGAGCATCTCTCTCTAGCCTCAGAAATTTAATACTAAAACAAACAAACAAACAAACAAACAATCAAAAACCTAGGTCTAAAATCATATAGGAGCTACAGATATGGTTCTTTCATTACACAGGTAAGTGTTAAAAGTTTTTTTTTAATAATTAGAATTTAAAGTTATTTGTGATTTCATTCCACATTCCATGAGCATCACACGCACATACACAAAACACTCAAATGTGTAAATACTGCAATTTTCTGTGCTTAAGATGACACTTTTGTTTAAAATAGTTAGACCAAAAACTGGGGGTCATCTTATACATGAGAGTAACAAGTTGATGCTGATTTCTTCATGTTAGGTTAGAGAGTAGGGTTCATCTTATATATGGGGGCAGCATCTTCTACATGGAAAAACATGGTACACATTTAAAGCCCACTAGGACACAAGCTTAGATTTAAAAACTCTCATGTAAATAATAACAGGTACTTAGCACTTTTTACAAGTCAGGTATGTCCTAAACTATATTAATTTTTTTAACAATTCTCAGAGACAGTACTATGACCATCCCTCCTTTACAGACAAGTATAAAACTTATTATTCTCATACACGTTTTATTTGAAAAATTAACATGCAATTTATTAAGTGTATTTTTAAAATGAATCCTGTACCACCCTATTTTTAAAAGTAGAATTATTCAAATAGAACAGTTAAATAAACTTGGCAGTTCTAGCTATCCCTTCAAAATCTACCTCTCACATTCTTAACTCCCACCCAACTTCGGAGACTTGCACAGCTTTATTTTTTACTATATTCAAATAAAGAAAAAAAAATCAAATTACACTATATAAAACTGTCTGGCATAAAGTTTTCATTATTTGGTTATTTATAATTTTCCTGCTTTTGTCCACTTACATGCATAACAGATTAAGAGCTCAGTAATAGTCTAAAATTATTTTAAGATGGGAACCTAAATTTTTTTCTCTTGAACATAAAATTTACTGTCCCATTTAGGAAATAAAGTTAGAAAACATGCCTGGAATACTAAAGTCATTTCAGAGGTCAGTGGTTTTTTTTATAAATTTAAAGTAGATGAGATAATGAAAACAAGCAAATCTGTTTTACTCATACTGAATGTCCCAATAAAACAATTCTAATGCTTAATAAATCCTTGAACAACAATTAATGTCTAGGTATAACACAAGGCCAGAATAGAATAAGCTAATGAAAACTGCCAAATGGAAAAACTTCAAATAGATACCTCACTAAGAAGCATTTAAAGAGTACTATACTTTCTGAAAGTGATCATATACTGATATAAAAATGTAAGAATTACAAGGATAGCTACAATTGTGCCTTATTCTCAAAAATAAAATACTGCTTTGTTTTTCAACTAAAATACAAGACAACTTAAAAAGAATTATAACATCCAAGACTGTGAAATGAAACCAAGTATTAATGAAAATCATTCAGAATAGTCACAAGTCATAGAAAACTGAACTCAATTAAAACATCTAATATACTTTATGGAACTGTTTTGAAAATGAGTTATTAACAGACATTTATAAAACATTTGTCTTTATTATAATAAATCAGACTGTCTTACTGACTGAACTTTTTCTATGTAAAAATATAAAAAATTGACATTGGCCTTACTTCTTTGATGTATACACATGCACACACATTTACAAATTGAAATGATATTGCTTTTTAAAAGTTGAAGTTGTATTACTTTTTAAAAGTGTACTACATTAAAATAATTTACTTAAGTTAGCAACTATTTGAACATACAGCATTATACACTTTTCACGAAGCAAAAGAGAAAATTAACTGTTACCTACCATAGCAAAATCAGTTGTGAAATTAATATTTAGAGAAAATAGTTTGATACTCAAACATAAAAATCAATTTAGAAGGAAGGTTTAGATTATGTGTTATAAAATCAGACAAGTACATATTGTGATCCCAGCTTTACCAGAAAGTTGTGTGGCCTTGGGCAAAGATAACAGCCCAACCTATTTAAGCCTAAATTTTCTCATCTTTAAAACAGAGATAACAACACTAACATGGAAAATGTGTAGTAAATGAGTACAAAGTATTTTTGAAAATGCCCTTTAAACACTCAATAAATGGTAGCTATTATTATTATTGATGTTATTAAAAGCAACTTTCAAAAGCAATCTATTCAATAGGAAACTTACAGTATTTCATTAGTACATACTTATTTTTCTAGAAATACTGTTCTACTGTAGCTAATTATGAGTAGTTTAGTCCTAATATCAAATTATTATTAAACGTTTGTTTAAATAACAAAAATTGCTTTTGATACGACCTTTATAACCAAAGGATATCATTCCAAAACCAGAAGAACCACGTCACATACATCCAGAATTTGGTTGCCAAATATATTCCAAGGGGCAATGCACTATGCATTGAATGATCAAAAAAGGATCTGTAAAACACAAGTTTTACAAAATCTGTGTTCTATATTTCACTGTAAAGATGAGTATTTAATTACATAATTACATGAAAATTTCACGCACTTCGCATAGTAAACTCTGGTTTAACTAAAATCCAGAAGCCTGGGATGCTTAAATACCAAGACTGTTTTCATAGTAATCAACAATAAATGACTTCACAGCTGATTGACTCAGCAAGCTTTTGAAAGTCCTTGTAATTCACCAAGAGTTAAAATTATATTCTATCTACGTTTCAATTTCAAAATTTCAGTATACTCCTGTGCTCTTAAATCTAAAATTCAACTTTAGCATACTAACTTGATCATTGAACATATTATATTCATCGAAGATGTGTTACAGTTTGACAATTAAGTACAAGACAATCCTCAAGTTTTTCTGTTTCATCATTACTCCTTACCTACATATTCCTGTTAAGCTTTTAGCACATCTTTTCAACTGCTAATTTAGTGGAACTGAAGGTCATTATTTATAGTACTCAATTCAGGAAAAATAAATATTAATAAAATTTATCAAACATAAGCAGGATCAACCATCCAGTCTTGGTGAATTCCTATTTACAGCAGCCCTCAAAGCTCCTAGAAAACACTAATATGAGATTAATTACCTAGAATTAAGCCCCTTCCTAAAAGTTAACACGTTAGTATATTACTAGTCATTCTCATCTCTGTGTGAATTATTTTCAAAACTCTTGTTGAAATTCAGGTGAAGACAAAATACTAAAGGAGTGGAAGTTTGGTGGGAAGTTCTGGATCATAGACACCGCCTAGGTTTGCTGGATGGGCAAGCTTAGGGCAATGGATCTAAGGATAGAAGAAAAAGGAATGATCACAATGTTTAAAGAAAAAAGAAGGAGGAAAAAATTAGAAAACAAAACAAAACTGGGCCTACTTCATATGCTTACTCTGCCTTGCTAGTAAAATCAAATCTTTTTCTCGCATACTGCCTATGACCAAAGAAAATGTCATTTCTATGGAAAAATAAGCTCAAGCATTATAATTACCTAGAAATAAGCAATACGTGTATTACACTTAGAGTTCAACAAACGCAAGTCCACTTTTATTAAAATATTTTTAAACTGCGTTTTAGCCTTAAAAATTAGATGCTGAAAAAATTCAGACTGTCACTGAAAGTACCTTTAGAATCAGTTTAACAGTGTTAAAATTTTTAAATATTTCACATATAAATTAGCCAAAATTCTTTAACATTAAGATCAAACATATTACATAAAGGCAGTAGTATTCTAAACATACAAAACATTAATTTTATATAGCAGGATTCAAATTATATTCTTTCATATACAGTTAAAAATAGTTAAAAACAATACACTTACTTTGAAAGAAATTGTACTGTAGCCCAAACACCACCATACATTAGCCCTTTAATGAGCCAAGAATCAATATTTAGGTCTGCTATAAACCCAACCAGCCAAATAACTAGGAAAGGAGTTCCTAGCATTACTTTCTGTCGAAATTCCTGTAAAAAAAACAAAAACAAGTAGTCAGAAAGTCTTGAATTTTTTTTAACAACCTCATTGTAAACCATTTTAAAGTCACCTTTGTGAAAACATGCACTGGAGAGTGAAATTCATTCAAATATGCTAACTGTATGCAGGTGCTATTCAAGGTGTGAGCCTCTGTCTTCTGGGACAGGTAATAAATAATTTAAAAGTACTTGCTAAAAACTGTAGAAAATGAAAATAAAAGTTACAGGATGGGGTCCATATAGTCTCCTTATAGAAAGAGCAGTCCCATCTGCTAACACATGGACAGGTTAGCAAACAGTTATGATGAATACTGTCCCGTTTTACCAGGGGCACTGAAAACTAGAGACAAAGACAACCAGAACAACTGATGGTCTAAGAACTGTATTAGATAAGAAAACTGACAGTGTTTAGCCCGAAGAAGACATTCTGAATGATACATATAAACAGTATATCAAAATCCTAAAATGAGACAGAGAATAAAATCAAACAATCTACAGGGTACTAGAGTCCACAGAATGGAGATTATGTGCCTCTAACATGTATCAAAGAAGAGTGCTTAAGGCTCCGGAGGTAGTGTCTTTTCATTTTTATACTGTCTGGCTGTTAAAAAGTCCATACTTCAAGTATAAAAACCTATGTACTTCCTTGTAACATCTACCACAACTGTATTTTCAGAGCAACACGTTAATTAAGTCTATGCCTCTTCCATATCGTAACAGCCCTTCACCTTAGGTGACAGAACTACGTAAGATATTCCAGCTGTGATCTAACAAAGCTCAGAGTGTAAATAAATATCACTTTCCTCATTGAAAGCTAAGGTTATATTACATGTTTTAGCACCCCTTTTACACTGTTGGCATTTAGTGAAATAATTACTTTTCATATAAATGGCCATGTCTTTCTCAATTCAATCACTAATTCATTTTCTGAACTAAATGTGTAATTTTAACTTAGGCTAATAATTAAACGTATCAACTTCAATTTTAGGCTGCAGTAAATAATCCTTGCAATTTGTTTTCGCATCTCTAGCATGTATGAATTTTATATAAAACCATTAAAGAAGATTTATAACTGGAGGAAAGAGTATACGGGTAAGGGTGGTGTTGGTAGGCGCGAAGGTGGACGTGTGTCATTTGAAAAAGTATTTTTGAAATTACCTGTAATTTAGCTTGCTTTTAGTCAAGATACATGTTTTCCCTCAGCAATAACACATTTTTTCATTATTAAAAATTAAGATACCATTTACGTATAGTAAAATTCACCTTTTGGGGGGCAGTTCTCTGAGTTTTAATTAACATACACAATTCTGTAAATAGCACAAAAATCAAAACAGAACACTTTTGTCAAGGCCCGAAATACCCTGTGCCCCCTGTGCCAGCCCCTGGCAAATACTGTATCTGATTTCTGTCCTTATACTTTTTTCTTTACAAGAATGCCATATAAATGGAATTATTCTGAACACAGTCTTTCAAGTCTGGTTTCTTTCACATAGAGAATCCATTTGACACTCATCCATACTGCTGTGCATTATTAGTAGTTCTTTTTTAAGTCTTATAATTCCATTATAAGATGTATCAGTTTTTTCACCCATTCCCCAGCTAAGGGATTAGGGTTGTTTCCAATGTTTGATGATTGTGAGTAAAGCCACTATAAACACTTACATATGTACAGGTTTTTGTATAACATAAATTCATTTCACTTGGATAAATACCTACATATAAGACTTCTAGATTTTTTTTCCAAATTGTCATTTAACATGCATAATATTATACAATGTGATGCACTGCTTTTATAGATATAAGAAATCTATTTTCTCTTATATTTTATTATGGAAATGTTCAAATATATAATAAATATGAAAAGAATTTTATACTGAACATCTGTATACCCACCACCTAGCTTCTACAATTCAGTAATCTATTTTTCAAACTTTTTTTATTTTGAAATAACTGTAGATTCAGATGCAGTTGTAAATAACACAGACACCCTTCAACCAGATTCTCCCATGACTAACATCTTGCAAAACAGTAGCACAATACCACAGCCAGTATACTGACAAGGATAAACTAACGTACAGAGTAGTTCCACTGACTACAAGGATTCCTCACACTGTCCTTTTATAGCAACTTCCTTCTAACCCTACCCTCATCCCCATATTAACGTCTGGCAACCACTAATCTGTTCTACATTTTTAATTTTGTCACTTCAAGAATTTTATATAAATGAAATTATACAGTATGCAACCTTATAGGATTGGCTTTTTCACTCAACAGAATTCTCTGGAGATTCATCTAGGTTATTATATGTACCATTATATGTACTTTTAATAACTGAGGAATATTCCATGGTATGAATATACCAGTTTGTTTAACCACTTACACTGAAGGACTTTGGGTATGTTTCCAGTTCGGGGCTATCATGTATAAAACTGTTATAAACATTCACATACAGGTTTCTGTGTGAACTTATTTTTCTAGGATAAAGGCTGGGTAGTGAAGTTTCTAGGTTGTTATGTTAACTGCATGTTAAGTTTTTTTGTTTTTTAAACTGCCAAATTGTTCTTCAGGGTGCTGAATTGGTCTACATTCCTAACAGCAATCCAGGTTCTCTCCATCCTCACTAGCATTTGCTTTTTCACAACTATTTATTTTAGTTTTTCTGATGGGTGCATTAAAATAAGTCACTGTGGTTTTAATTTGCATTTACCTAATAACTAATGATGTTGAACATCTTTTCATATGCTTGTCTGCCATTTTTGTATCTTCTTCAGTAAAATATCTCTTCATGTCTTTAGCCCATCTTCTAAGTGATTGTTTGATTTTTCACTTTGGAGTTTTGAAAGTTCTTTATATGTTTTGAAAATTAGTCCTTTATTGGATATGTGGCATTTTTACCCAATCTGTAGACTGTCTTTTCATCCTAACAGGGTCTTTCACAGAACTAAAGTTTTTAACTCTGATGAAGTACAATTGATCAATTTTACTTTCATGGATCATGCTTTTCATGTTAAGTGCATCTCTGCCTAACCCTAGATTCTGATGAGTGTGGTTTTTCTATAACTTTTATAGTTCTGTACTTTACATTTAAGTCTATGAATTATTTTGACTTTTTTTTAAAAAATATGGTGTGAGATTTGAGTACGGTTTTATTTTTTTGCCTATGCATATCCAAATGCTCCACATCATTTCTTGAAAAGGCTATCTTTCCTCAACTGAATTGCATTTGCACTTCTGTCGAGTCAGTGGGCATATTTCTGTGGTCTATTTTTGGGCTCTGTAGTCTGTTCCACTGATCCGTGACTTCCAGCAATACTACACAGTCTTGATTACTATCGCTATACAGCAGGTCTTCAAACTGCAGAGCGATTTTTCTTTTCCAAAAGTGTTTCTGTATAAATTTTAGAACCTTGGCTATATAAACAAAAAAATTACAGAAATTTTTATTTAATTGCATTAAATCTGTGTATCAATTTTGGGACAATTAACATTTACTATGTTGAGTCTTCCAATTCAAGAACAGAGTATGTCTTTCCATTTACATAGATCATCTTTGATTTATTTCACTGACATTTAAAAATTTTCAATATACAAGTACTTTACATGTTTGGGTAGATTTATACCTAAGTATTTAAAATTATTTAAGCAATTCTTAGTATTATTTTATTTAATTTTGGTGCCCACATGTTTATTACAAGTGTATAGAAACAAAATAAATTTTTATATATTTATCTTATATCCTATGCCCTTGTTGAATTCATTTATTAGTTCTAAGAGTTTATTTTATAGATTCCTTGGGATTTTCTATATAGACAATCATGTCAATCAAAAATAGGAAAAAAATTTTTTTCCTTTGTGACCATATATATGCCTTTTAATCTCCTTTTCTGTTTCACTAGCTAGAACTTCCAGCACTAGTTGGAAAAAAGCAGTAGGAGGGATTATCTTTGCCTTCTTTTTGATCTTAGGGGGAAAGTACTGTCTTTCACCATTAAATGCAATGTTAAAGGTTTTACACATGCTCTTTATAAACTACAGGAAATTCTCCTCTATTCCTATTTTTGTGAAAGGTTTATCATGAATAGATACTGATCGCTATCAAATACTTTTTGATTTGATACAACCATGAGATTTTTCTTTTTTGTTAGTATGGTAGCTTGTATTAAATAATTTTTTAATATTAATTGGGCCTTGCATCACTGGAATAAACCCTATTTGGTCATGGTGCATAATTCCTCTTATATATGCTAACTTCTATTTGTTAATATTTGTTAAGGATTTCAGAGTCTATATTTATGAGGGATATTGGTCTATAGCTTTCTTTTTTATACTGTCTCTCTGGTTTTAGTATCAGGGAAACATATATCGTTTCCATTTGGTTACTTGTCTACATAAGCAACTTGACAATATTCTTATATGTGAAGTGAGTTTCTTATAGGTAGCATATAGTAGGGTCGTACTTTATAATCCACAATGCCAATGTCTGTCTTTTAACTGGCTTATAAAACCATTCACATGTAATTACCAATTATGTTACGGTTTAAGGTTATAACTTTATTTTTTGTTTTCTATTTGTTCTCTATGTTTCTGTTTTCATTTTCCTGCCTTCCTATAGGTTACTGAAAAGCTTTTCAGAGTTCCATTTTCATTTTTCTACAGTGTTTTTGAATATATCTTGTTGCACAGTGTTTTTAGTGGTTACTCTAAATATTACATTAAATAGACATAACATACCACAGTGTACTGGTGTCATTTTATCAGTTCAAGTGAAGTGTGGGAAACACTTTATGTTCTTCTACCCTCCCTGTTTATATTATAAATTGTATGAAATATATTCTCTACATTTAGAGCCACATCTGACAGTATTATAATTTTTGCCTCAACTGTCAAGCAAAATTTAGAAGACATAATATGAGAAGGAAAATCTATAAGTATTTTCTCATAATTTTCCTTTTTAGCCATTTTTTCAAGACAGGTCTGGTAGTGACAAATTCTCTTAGTCTTCCTTTGTCCAAAAATGTGTTGACTTCTCTTTTATTCCTAAAAGATAGTTCACTGGGTATGGGATTCTGGATTGACAGTTCTTTCCACTCAGCACCTGAAAATCTGCCAGTTCTTTCTGGGCTCTTTGGTTTCTGATTAGAAATCCATTATTATTTGAATTGTAGGGGGATATCAAGATTTTTATTATTTCCAAAAGTTTAACTACAAGGTGTTTGGTGAGAATTTCTTTCAGTTTATTCTTTCTAGGGTTCATTCTGCTTCTTAATCTACAGTTTTGTCTTTTGCCACTTTGGGAATTTTTTTGGTCATTGTATCTTCAAGTACTTTATCAGCCTTTCTTTCTCCTCCTCTTCAGGGACTCCAATCATATTAAAGTTAGTTACTGTGTTATAAGCACAGGTCCCTGAGGCTCTCTTCATTGTTGCTGGGTTGTTTTTTTCAGTTTATTTCTTCTTACTGTTCAAATGGGTAATTTTTATTGTTCCATCTCCAAGATCATTGATTCTTTCCTCTGTCCCTCTATTATGCCATTAAGCCCATCCTCTGAGTTATTTTAGTTATTATAATTTTCAGTTTTAAAATTTCCATTTGGTTCTTCTTTGATATTCCATTTCCATATTCCTATTTCTTTGCTGAAACTCTATTTTTCATTTCTTCCACGCATGTTCAGAATTACTCAGTGAAGCCTTTTTATGATGGCTGCTTTAAAATCTTTTGCCAGATAACTGTAACATCTGTGCCATATTGTTGGCATCTATTGATTCTCTTTTCATTGTTTCAAATCTTCTTGGTTCTTAGTGTGATGAGTGTTTTTGTTTGAAACCTGGACATCTGGGTACTATGAGACAAAGGAACTTATTTAAATCTTTTCTTTTAGACGAATTCTTTTTATGTAGCTTGATGGGGGAGGGGAGTGAGACATCTTCTCATTACTGCCAGATAGGGTAGAAGTCCAGGATCCCAACTTAGCCTCCACTAACACCTAGAGAACTCCCACTATACATAACTCCCACTATACATAACTCTACTGAAACCTCCCTGGCTGGGAGGGTTAGTTAGGAGTGCCTCATTACTTTTTCCTATGTGGTCTCCACTGATACAGGGCACAGACTCTCAGTAACAGCTGGTGGAAATTAAAGTCCCAACTCTCCACTAAGCTTTCTCTGATACCACCCCTGGGGAGAAATTGAAGCACCTCATTACAACCTGGTAAGCGTAGAAGTCTAGACCTTTGCTTGTGTGAATGAGAGTGGGGCCACAGTTTTTTCTATAGTGTTTGGCTATAGGAGAAAGTTATTTTCTAAGTTTCTATTTTCCTAAGCTGCCCATTTTTGTTGTTCTCTGACTAGAGAGCAGGCTTTTATTGCAGCTGTTTTCTTTCTCCTCCCATTCATGATTCTGGGTTGTTGGCTTTGTCAGCTCCTCCTCTGGGATATATGAGGGAGAAAAAGAAAATACGGAACTCAACACCATGTTGGGTCCTGAGCTCCCTAGCCATTCTGCTGCCTTCTTCACTCCATCTTCCAGAGTCTTCTTACATTTGTTTGTAGATAATGTCCACATTTTTTACTTGCACTTAGCAAGGAGAAACAGGGAAAAGTATATCCATTCCATCTTCTCAGACTTATTTTCAGATAATAAGTAAACAACATTATAGAGGACGATATATGAGATTTCCACTGTTAACAAAAGGGATCGCGGGTTTTTAAATGTGCAAAAATACTAATTTAGAGATTCCCACCTCACTTCTTAATAAACAAGTAACACTTATTTGACCATAAATATGCCTGTCTAAATTTTAACTTTAAAAATCCAAGAGCTTTTAATACAGTTTTCTGAAATCAAGATTCCCTCCACAACTAACTGTCTATTAACACTGTCACAAAAATCTTTTTTTCCCTTTTGGTATGGCTTACTTTTAGTAAATACTATTGAGTCCTAGGAGTCACTGTTTTTTTGTTTAGTTTTAAATATAGAACACATTTCACAGACTAGCAAATCAAGTCATGTTCATGAGTTAAATTTTCCTAACGTGAGATGGAAAAAGAACAGTCTACATAATTACAAATACTTGATTTCATAAAGCCCCCAACCATCATATATTTTTATCTAGTAACTTTTTAAAAAAGTAATATATTTAAAGTTACTAATGCAAAACAAACAAACAAACTCAGAAGAAAACAAAAAAACAAAGAAATACTCGACTTCTGACCTGATCACAATATATGTTAATAAAACTGTTATAAACTTTTTAATGAAATTCTTGAAAACAAATCACATGCAAACACATTAACCTGACATATAGTTCATTACTGCTACAATAAAGTGACTTTATGTGCTAGTGAACATCTAGAATTTACAAAATTATTTTCATCTGACAATATATTAAAATTTTTAGAATATTTATACTACACAAAATGAAAGCATAAAGATTATGGAACTTTCCAAAATAATACAAGACATTTTTATTACTAGCCTAATTAATATGAGACATTAGCCATTTTTTTCATTCTTTTGAGCAAACTGCTCTAAAGCCTGGAAGAGAGCAACATCAAAGTAAATAAACAATAAACCATTTCATATATCTAATGTGAAATAAAAGAGTTAATAATATGCAAAAAACTGCTCATTATTCTCAACTATGAAGTTGAAGATAAGCGAGTTTATAAACTGATTCTTCTGATGCCTAAGTAATAGACCAATGAACTTTCCATTTTCAGTTCATTAAGGAAATCTTAACTCCTACAAATAAATGAGGCATGCTTTCAAGTGTGTTTCCCTTTATCCAAAACTTGTCGCTTTGTTTTGGTAACAAATAGATCAATGTTAACTTTAAATAAATAGTATTAGCACTGAAACAGCCTGGGGAAGACATGCCTAAGATGATACTCAAGGTTTAATGACATTCAAGATGTGATTACTGACAAGTTAGCAAATACCTTGTTAATTGTTTAGGTATATAAAGAAATTGTCAGTCAGCTCATTTTTCCCTTTTTAAGGAAAAAATTTTTTAAGGAATACAGACCACTTTTCTGGAGAGATGTTCTTAGTTTTATTACAATTAGGCAATTAAGCTAACAGTCCCACAGTGTATATTTGAAGGTATGGGGAAGATCTAAAATGGGCTTTCCATAGAGAAGTAAAAAATACGTTTCCTCTCTAAAAAAAAGTTATATCACAAAAGAATGGAAAGCTTAAATTAATTAGGGCTAGAATTGTAAATGGTTAAAAAGTATTTTTCACTAGTGATTACCATACTAACTTAAACAGGAAAAGCTTTTATTATCTATTACTTAAGAAAGGCCAGCTGAATCAGTGAACTAAAATTTATGTTAGCAGACTATGGAGGTTTAAAAAATTTCACACATACCCATCTTAATTATCAGATAACACAAACAGGCCATCAACCAAGTAGGCAGACCCAAAAAAAACTTTGCTATGTACCTTCATTTTATCCCAGATAAAATATATTTTAAAAATTATACTGGCCAATGCCAAAATTGCAGGCTGTAAATACTTATAAGAAAACATGCCTATGAATCTTACTTAAAAGACTATATATTTGAAAATCTTCATGAATTTACCTTATCAGCTTTCAGCTTTCTAAGGAAAGATGGATTATCATATCCTTTTGCTTGCCTTGCCTCTTGCAAATGATTGATCATCCACACATTTTTTCTCTGCTTTGCCAAATCAAGTGCCGATTCACCCTGAAATATAAGTAGAAGAAATTCACATTAAAAAGTAGAATATTTTAGTTACTAGCTTTTAAAGCACATCCATAAATAAACTGACTGCACTATTAGTTCATTAATACTGTATTTACACTAGGCAGTCAATTATTAAAAAATTCTTAATCATTACACATTATTTATTATGCTTTTCCATTCAAGGTACAATCAGAAAATGTATTTACTCATATAGATTCTATTTTTTGCTTACATTTTGACTTAGAGAGTAAATCAAAAAGTAGGTATTTTTGCACCTGCTGGATCAGAGGCTATCACAATGTTTATCAGTTACTTCATATTATATAAGGATTTCATTAGTAATAGTTATGGCTCTATAATATCCTGCTATAATACCAAATTACCAGGAATCTTTCAGTTTAATTTCAGTTATGACAAAAGTCTGAAGAAGAGAATAGGGAAGAAAATAAAAAGTCAACTTCTACTTCTATTGTACTGGCTGGCATTCTTGAGCATCTTAAATTCATTCACCTATCTAGAAATTTCCAAAGAGAGTAACAGCAGTAACAAAAAAAAAAAAAAAAAAAAAAAAAAAAAAAAAAAAAAAAAAAAAAAAAAAAAAAAAAAAAAAAAAAAAAAAAAAAAAAAAAAAAAAAAAAAAAAAAAAAGTGAAACTCAAGTTATGAACTTGTAGCTAGCTCCCTTTTATCTCAAGAAAAAGAAAAAAGAATGCCAAAGAATGTAAGTAAACAGAACAAAAACATTTTAAAGGAAGTAAAAAATAAGAAAAAATGCATCTCTGATTCTAGATCTAGGCTTCTTTTTGTCCTTATTAATTTAAAATCTTATTTCTTATTGAAATTAGACACCTACATACTTACTCTATTTAAGATTCTCCACTATTTATCTACTTTTTTAAAGAGAAAAGTGAAATTAAAAACTTTGTTTCCCAAAACTTCAAGAATATATGAATCAATATTCAAAATTCCTTTTAAAAAGAAATTTTATTTTTAAAAACTGGATGAAAATAAAGGAATAAAAAGTCACATGGCATGCCTTACTGTGAGGGATGATTATTCATATAGTATGAAGTACAGTTTATTTATTTTTTTAAATGAAAAATAAAAATAAGCAAAGAACAAAATAATCACCACTACCACCAATAGTAACAACTATTAACAACACAACAATTAACATCAAAAAGCCCAACCAATATTTTAATAGAAAGATCAACAGCATTTAATAAGGAATGGGCTAATCTAGATGGGGTCTTCTACAAATAGGGGTATTGACTTTAAAATAGCTCTTACCTATTCAAAGATTCTATCACCTAGGCTGTCAGAACCAACTAATTAATCCAAACTATAAAGATTACCTGAATAAAAGCAATCCCTTGGGTAACAACTCCCAGAGAATATCCTGCAGTTGCCTCGGTCCAGCTGAGCATCCCTTCCACTAGAGGGCCATGTGACACCTAAGGATTGCCTAGATAAAAAGATGGAGGGAGCTTTAAGAAATCTTTCAACTACTCCTCTAATCATCTGACTATACTTTTGTATATAGTTCTTTTATTCTGAAATAAACAAGCAATTAATTTAAAGAACTGTACTAAAATCAGCGTTCTGAATCAAGTCTGTATTTGATCACTCCATGTGTTAGCCAAAATAGTAAATGATAATAACAACAGCAGTAACAATAAGAATCATGGAGTATTTATGGACTATGTAACTGGTAATAAAAGAAATTCTTCAAGAATTTTGGTGAGATAAACATTATGGAAGGTAGAGAATGAAAAATCGTATTTTGCCTAAGTGAGGGTAAGTTTTAATTTTATTAAAACTAAGGAAAATTCTTCCTTGGAGACCATCTAGGTTGGGTGCTTAAGAGGTAATGAAAACTATTTTCTGAAAACAGTTTCTTACCTCATTTCAAGAATTATATAAGAGTCTTCCAACATGTTAGTTTAAAAAGCTTAGTAATTTTACATTCTACACAAGCTAAAAATTATGTCCTTTGATAATTTTAGAAAGAAAAAATTACAGATGCTTGGGCATCACTCAGAGATTAATTGTTTCCACAAAACTAAATTCATCTGTATTTATCTGTACAACCAAAAACTTGTCCAAGAAGATAAAATATTGTTTTTTAAAAATTCACAAATGACATGTTACTATAAAATGGATAACTACATAGATTACCTTAAAAATTTTCTTAGTATCCCAAATCACCAATCCCACTATTATTACTTAAGATTAATTTTTTTTCTTTTTAACTATTATCTAGGGCCAAAGATCTTAAATTCTGTTGAGTCATGGCTGATGAAAGCAACTGACCTGCTTCCTTAAAAAGTGCCAAAACATACATAGTTATAACAACTTCAGGGGTTCACGGACCCATCCCCTAAGCAAAATCCACTGGTGGGTCCCAGATTAAAAATCTCTAATCTAGAGTATATGGCCATTCCCAATCTTTTTAAGGATCAAAATAACCATTTTAAAGTTAAATACCATTTAGTATTGTCTCTAAAATAAGTTCTGTCTTACTTTGATAAAAAAAAAATCATTTGTTTATTAATACATTAAAAGAATTGAATTCCTTACTCAAAGTACTAATTTACAAGTGTAAATAGTTAATATAGACAGATTTCTAAGAAATTTAAGCTTCACCATTTTTAGAAAACAGCTGTTTTAGATTAAGATCAACTAATAGTTATAACTACTATAGCACAAAGTATAATTTTTTGTATTTTTTGAAGAATGTAACTTTTACTAGCTATTAAAGATTTGTAGGCTACATTTTTTTGTAATATTATAATTCATGATTAGCTCCAGACTCTCCTAAGACTTAAACAGTTTTAAGTGGAAAAATATACAGGTCTAAGTTAACTTTATTTGTCAAATTCCTGGACAAAGTATCTTGATTGTTTCTTTTTTTTTTTAATTAGTAAATTTTTCCCTTTCAATATTTGCAGCCATTTTAGTTTACTTAATTAGTTTGGCATTCCCCATAGCTAAAAGGCACCACCTCAAATTATCTATTACTAAAACAGAACTGTTACCTATCACCTTCACCCAAAAAAAGTCTTTTTCCTTCGGTCTTCACAACCTCAATATATATTACAAGACATTCAGTTTTTCAAACCTAAGTCAACAATGCTGTTTTCTTTCACCCTCATACATAATCTACCTCTTCATTTCTAAACTACCATTCCCAATCCATTAATTTCTCTCCATCTCTACTCCTACAATCACAGACTAAACTCACTTGCCTGTCTTACTGCAGTAGCCCAACTGATCATCTGTCCCTTCCATTTAAATTCTTTAATGCATTCTCCATACAACCAAAGTAATCTTCTAAAAATATTTAAAACACAAAGATTATATAAGCAGCCTACATATATCCTTCCAACTGTTTCTCATGACTGAGAAGACAATTAAAGCCTAGTGTGACTTGGCACCTTCTCTCAGTGACTTCATCCCTGAATGCTACCTGCTCTCAGGCTGTCACTTCTATACCTCTCATATGGCAAGCTTATTCCTGGCTTATTCCTTATCCCTGAGCCTTGCAAGTACAGGTTCCTCTACATGGCTACTTTTTTCTCACATGTCTTTCCATAATTGATCCGTTCTCATCAGACAAGTCTCAAATCAAATGTCATCTCCTCAGAGGCATTCCCAAACCACTATCACATGATCGAGCCCGTCAGCCTTCACTCTACCACATCTGTGTGCATGTGCATGCTTGTGTTTAATTTACTATTTATACTGTATTTCCTTAAAACAATGTAAATTCTGAGAGAATAGCTGTTTTAATACTGTGACTTCTCAGTACCTAACATTATTTAATGAATGAATTATTTCCATTAGAATATGATGACTATACTTCAGCATATTATGAATGCCAGATTCCAGTAGAAGAGGTATCTGATACTTATTTTATTCTTTTAATTACAAAGAAAGAACATTTTAAAACAAAACTCTACTTTTTCACTAGTATGGATACAAAGATTATTTTTACTCTGAAAGTATAAATGTTCCCTGAGTAACTGAACCAACTCCTTAGACTATTTTCTTTAAAAATAATGTCACTTCAGAAATTACCAGTGAATTACACTTAAAATAACTTATTTTATCAATAGACAACTCCGATAATGTCAGATAAAATTAAAATATTCATTAAAAGTGATGAAAAAATTCATTAATTTAAATAAAAGTTCTATGGGCACAATAGATATTTCACATGAACTGTACTCGTTAAAGAAGTAGCACTGCAGTTTATCCTATATTGGTACCAAATAATTACATGTCTGAACCTACTAAATATTAAAAATACAAGGTTCAAACCACTTAAGTCATTTGAAATACCTATTCTTATCATTACTTTTGTTAAAATTCATTATAGATGATATTTTTTTACTAAGACTAATCAAAAGTTTATGCAATGGTTTATGTGGAGCACAAGTGCTCACTAATATTTGAAAACAACACTAAATTTACAAACCACACCTCGAACACTTAAAGAGCATGATCATAGAGCAGTTACCTAAAATTTTCCATGAATAAAAAACATGTTTTTAAATGCTCAAAAAATATACACTATATAGTGTATATTTCAAATTCCAAATGCTCAAATTCCAAATTTTTTAAATGCTCAAAAAATATACACTATATAGTTTCAAATTCCAAAATTGTGCAGTCATCTTGTCATAATTCTTTGGTATTACTGTAATTTTAATACACTGATTGGCTCCTGGCAGAATCTACGGAGACACACTATTTGCCATAGTGAAACTGGTTCTATCTTTTCAATAACATAACACTAAATATCTTGAAATGTATTTCTGGAACACAACCACTTTAGGAATGGCTGTCTGGTATCAAAAAATAAAAAAATAGCACTTGAAAGCAATTCAGGTTATAACATATATAGGCAGTGTCACTAATTTTTTTCTTAGGGCCATAGATATTGGTCAGATTGGTCAAACCCTTCCTTCCTTACTTTTCGGCCAAGTTTGTCCAACCCGCGCCTATGGGCCACATGAGGCCCAGAACAGCTTTGGCCGCTGCCCAATACAAATTCATGAACTTTCTTAAAACATTATGAGATTTTTTTTCGCAACCTTTATTTTAGTCATCAGTTATTGTTAGTGTTAGTATATTTTATGTGTGGCCCCAAACAATTCTTCTTTCATGTGGTTCAGGAAAGCCAAAAGATTGGCTAGTCCTGCTTTAGGCCTTAGGCCCTAATTTACTAATTACAGTTTAGTGAACTTTTCAGAGCTTCCTATTTAAAAATATTTGGAAAAGCAAAATTTCTCTCGATAATTTCAGAAGTGGTGGAGAGGTTTACTGCTGGAGTTATAAAAACTAACCTAGCGGTAAAGCTCAAGGACTACACAAATTTTCATTCCGTCAGTCAACAAATACTTAAGAGTACCCATCATGTGTCAGGCACTATGGCCATTCTGATCACATTAAGACAAGACTTGAAATTTAAAAAGAGAGAGATAAAGAAAATATATGGTTTTCTCAATTTCTTAATTTCCAATGAGATATTTGATATTTACTTTTAATGAAATAATTTTAATTAGAATCACTTCAAAAGACTGTGTACAATATTAACTAAATTATGCTCCTTACAATTAGTCTAAGTTACTTTATTTTAATAGTTTTACGTTTGTTTTGTAGAGTAATCAAATAGAGAAAGAGCTATTTGTTGAAACATAATGAATGCCCTGATCCAGCAGGAGATAACCAACTTTTTGATCACCATTTCAGATTATTATATGGCTTGAACCCCTTTCATATTTAATTAGCACATATCCCTTAGAAATTAAAAAAAAATATGACTCAGAAAATACCATGGTTATAGTAAAATTAAAGAACATTTGTCACTGGTACAAAGTTATTTATGAATGCACATTACTAAAAGACCATGTTTAAATTTAAAGTAATTTCAGAAAGAACCTGTTGTGAAAGACACAGTAGGTCCTTACGCTTCAAAATGAGAATGGCTACCTAGAGTTTAAGACCGCTAACAGAATGTTCTTGTAGGTATTCATAAAGTACCTACAAATGTCTAAATGTTTGGAGTGGAAGTATTAATTGTGCTCTTACATACTCATAATTTTGCATACTTTCCTGGATTAGTCCAGCATTTGAAGGGGAGATGCTCTCCTACAAGTATCTTAAAGGTGTTTATCAAATTTACAGGTCTTGATCTTTTAAAATAGAAAATTAATGACCTAGTCAAAGAATTCCTAAAAGGTATTATGTATAATGTGGTTTAACCACAAACTTGTCATTCTCTGTAATGACCTTTAAGAAACCAGAAACTATTTCCTTCAGCTATAAAAATACAGATTATATCATTTAATTTCCAAAAGTAAAATTTCACTAATGAAAAGGCTAACAAAATCTGAAAATTACTTTAATATTAAGAGATGAAAATAAATAAACTAGAGTCTTTCAAAACAAATTCTTTCATGGAAGCAAAGGGTTGAGCTTAAATAAGAAGTTTCTTCCATTGTTGACAGTGTGTGAAGAAAATCTTGTTTCACTGAGATACTCATATCTTAGATACTATATTGAGATAATCAATATAGAATACTTTTACCTTGATATTCTGGGCATCAACATTAGCTCCAGCCTCCAGAAGAAGACTAATGACTGTGGTATTCCCTGCTAGTACTGCCCAATGCAAAGCAGTGTTTTTGTGATACTTGTCACCAAGGTTAACTGAAACATTGAATGTTAAAAGCAATCTAGTTGGATCCACACTGAAAAGGAAAAAAAAAACAACAACAACAACAACCCTAATTTCAATTGTAGAAATCATTACAGATACTAAACTGACTGTGGTTATATTTGCATTCCATTGTGGAACATTTCTATTCTAACCTATACTCAACAACTTTGTAAGTGTTAATGAGACAATAT
Organism: Lyroderma lyra; assembly: GCA_004026885.1. NCBI lineage: Eukaryota > Metazoa > Chordata > Mammalia > Chiroptera > Megadermatidae > Lyroderma > Lyroderma lyra. Next base: position 74,907 of record PVJL010002460.1, on the reverse strand, counting down.
TTTAATATGAAGTATTAAGTATGTGAAATACCATATAAAGCAATGCTGTTCAAGAGAAGGTATACTTGGTCGTGATATTTTCCTTTTTTGATTTTGGGATTAATGTCACTAATATCTACATAATTAAACAATTACATTTTTAAATTTAAATCTAGATTATTCCAAAAAAGATTTAAGGCAACTTACTAATATATCAAACTTGCCATTATGCAAATCACATGGAAAAATTAGCTACTTTTTAAAAAAAGATAAGATCTTCCTCCATTCTTGGAAAGTGTTAAATGAAAGATTAAGGATACTACAATTAACCAACGTAAAATATCAGTAAGTATAACAGTAACTGCTTTCTCTCATTACCTATTTTACATTTCATCTTGAAAATGATCTGAATATTTTACAATGATTACATACCTATGTGTTCTATATGCTGCCCACATTAAAGGTGTCATGCCATTCTGATCCATCATATCTACATCCTAATAGAGTAAAAAAAAAAAAGAAAAGCCAAACAGTAAGTATTTCTAAGTTCCTTCCAAATTCACTAGGAAAAAAAAATCTAATTTATAAATCAAAGAAGCCAATATAATACTACTCAAACAGAGGTGACTTATGAAACATTTTCTTTCTTAACTTTAAAATAAAACTATTTATTGTCACTAAATATTTTAATTAATGTGTATTTAATTGACATACATATTAAATAGATATTCACTTAACATATTCACAGTTTTCCCTTTTAAGATGCATTGATCAGCCTTTCAATGGTTTGCATTTAAAACCTTGGCGTACTCTTGACATTTTAGCCACAAAGAACAGATTAAATAATTTAAGTCTCTGAAAAACTTATTAACACTAATTCCTGATAGGAGGGAATAATGTAACCTGTTTATTCCTAGGCATTTCAATACACTGAATTAAAAAAACTATCTTTTTAATAAACTCAAAAAAGTTTAGTGTTTGCTTTTCACTTTTATCTTTATGTATGTGCATTTTTAGAGTTAAATAATTCTGTAAAGTTTGTGGTGAAAAAGAAATGTGATAAAGCAATTTTATGCCTTATTCCCCATTATTTTTACCATTTTAGTTCATTATTTTGGTATTTGCTTTCATATCATAAAATAAGATGCTTGAATTGCTACTGTCTGATTTTTTTTTATTATTTTAGGTATGATCTAAGGCTTCTCAGTATGCAAAATGAGAATTTCTCTCACCTTTCCGTGCTGCTCCACAAGTGTGCACCTTTCCTATTCTTCCCTCTCAAGTTATTATTTTAATTGTGATTCTAAAATACTTGATATTTACATTACTATAAGTACATATCAATACTATTCCCAGCAAAATCAAGTAGTAAACCATGACTGTATTTCCTCTCCTACCCAACTATTTGCTGTCCTTGCTACTGTCTTTTTTCCCCTCCTGCTTAGGTTTTCTTTCTTTCTTTTTTTTTTTTTTTGCAAATTTTAATGAAAACTACTACCTATTAAACCAAACTCTTTGCCAGTTATTTGAATCTACTTTCAAGATGTTCTGATGTATCAAAGAGTCTATCAGCTTCACTTCCCTAAAATTCTTTCTCCCAACCCACTCCAATGCGGAATGATTATCCTACAGGTCCAAAGCCATCTGTCTCTAACTACAATGGAGTTCTTTGAGGATCAATATTATATTAAATTCAAACATTCTCAGTGCCCAGAAGAGTGGATGATCAAAATCTATTCGTTAAAGGAAAAGTAATGTTTATCCATATGCTCTTCTATGCTTGGGAAAAGTACAGGCTTTAAGTTAGACACGGTTTTGAACTCCTAGCTCCACTATTTACTACCCATAAAATTTGCAAAATTGTTTTAATTCCAAGCCCCATCTTTATCATCCAAAAATTCATCTATAAATACAAATAATGTCTTCAAAATACCCTTGCAATTAATGAGTGTAAAGCAAGTAGTCCAAAGCTTGGAATATAACAGACATTCAACAAATATTAAGTTTCTGATTCTCCTCTTCCCCATCCCCAATTCCTGGATTACATTAAACCAGCAGTTCTAACCCAAGTTGCATTATCTAATTTATCAGTCAGCAGAGAGAGGACAGAGTTATAGTGAGTACACTGTAAACACTTCATATCTCTATGCAGCAGTTCTCTGTGAGCCACTATTACTGATAGGAATGTGTCTCAAACGTGAATATTATCCAGGTGTAGTGAGGCAGAAAAAAGCTGAGAACAACTACATTAGACAAACTGGAACACACATGTCTAGACATGACCAGTTCCTCATTATAAATACTTTATTTGAAATGTTATGTCTCATCCATTACAAATCCATTTCTGGATTTACTTTAAGAGCTGTTGGGAACATCTTATGTAACCTCATACAGTATTTCCAATACTATACCTGTTGATTTTTTTTTAACAAAAACCTTTAAAAAATACTTCTCTGAAAAAATAACCAGCTTCCTGATATCTTATGTGAGCGTGCAGTACTGTAACTTACTTTACTTCCTTCACTGTTCTGTTTTCAGGAAAGCTCAAAGAAATAGGATGCCCAATTAAAACAAATGGGTAACTTCTTACGCTGAAGTTTCTTCTTCCTTCTTAGCTGAAAGTTTTTTTCATATCCTTTTTAATAAATGATGGTATTAAAATCAATAAATAAAATAAAAACTGTAAAAGTATGCCAGATCTCTAGAGTACTAAAAGAAAATACAATTTAACCTTTTCAGTTTTGGGGCAGGGATTTAAAACTTGGTACTTCTTTTCCAAATTTAGCCTGCATGTATGGGTATTCTCTAATAGAAAAAAATTAATGAGCTCAAATTAAAACCTATGGGAATTCCATAATTAGCAGAGCTCCATAACATAGCATTTTCCCTTTTTTCTCCTGAGAATCATCCAAAAGAAATGGCAGTGAGCACTAAATATATTTACCAGTATAAATAAAATAAAACAATTGTGAAGAATACAAAGATAAACTGAATGGAAATGTTACACGCCCTAACTGTAAAATTGATGCACTTAACAAAGAATGGGAGAATGGAAAATGGTTCTAAGAAAAAATGTGTTGAGGGCCTAATCTGTAATAGCTGTAAGTCAAAGGATGTTAAAGCTCCAAAATCAAGCACCAGAAATGTACTTATATTTATCAGAACAAAGTTAATACTAAGAAAACAATATTACTGGCTAAAGTCCGTGGAAGACAGGGAAGAGAAAGAAGAAATAAAAACACACTTATTTTATTATTTCTTATAGTTGGGAAGTAATCAGAACTAGTAAAATTTGACTGCACATCTGACTGACGTGAGAGTGACAGACAGACAGACAGACAGACAGAGAGAAACTGTGTGACTATCTGAGGAAAGGATTTACCAAGCAGAAGAAACACCAAGCACAAAGGCCCTAAGACAAGAATAGCATATCAGAGTTGCTCAAGGAATAGCAGCAAGCCTGGAGTGGTTAAACCAGAGTATGTGAGGAGGACATGAGATGACAGAAGATAAACTGGAGAGGTATCTGCCACTAGATCACACATGGTTCTATAGGCCAGACGTCTTTGGACCTCATTCAAAGTAAGATGTAATGCACATTAGAGGGTGTGTTTTACAATATATTAGAATCTATATGGAAAAAATTCTGGAAAAATATATACTAAACTGTTAAAGGAAGTGACCTCAGTGGGGTAATGAGGATAAGGGGAGAAATGGGATTTCATTTTCTAAGTCATAGTCTTCTATTATATTTGAATATTTTACATTAAGCACATTACTTTTATAAACAAAAAAAAAATTGCTCACGAAAAATAAAAATTATTTGTCATACATTTATCATCATCATCATGCATTTATTATACAAAAGGTACTGTGATGGGTAGAAATCTCTATCCTTTAAGAATTTTATAGCCTATACCTATGCCAGTTAAAAAGATTATTGAAATCATCCAAACTCCAAATCAATAAGCTAACAAAAAGACCATGAAAACTCACTTTTCGTACCCAGTTAAAAACTGAAAGGAAAAAAGTAAGTGTGTATGGTAAATTTATATATGCAAACAGAAGGCCACTAAAGATATTATCATGTGCTACATCACCATCTACTGTTTCAACCACCAGTCTAGAAGAAACTGAGGGAGAACAAGGATAGTTGTTCCCCAAGATGGCCACCAATAAACTTCACCTCTTCATATTTAAGTCCTTGTGTTCTCAAATTGAACACAGTTGGCACTTACTTCCTTTAACTGAAAAAACAGAGGAATGTTGCTGTGGTAGTTCAAGACCTAAGACTTTAAAAAAGCAAAACAGTTTCTGCTTTTGTTCTTTTAGGAGCTCTGAGCCACCACCTAAGAAGTCCACTTTCCCTGCTGGAGAGACTCCATGGAAGGGTATTGTAAAGAAGTTCTGAAACTGCATGGAGAAAAAGAGAGAGGCCAAGCCGTTCCAACAGCCCAGTTGAGCCCAACCTTTTAGCCAACCTTTAAGTGAGTTATCCTCTAGCTCATTTGAATCCCCAGCCATCGTTACAAATAGAAAAACCACCCAACCAAGGCCACTCAAACCACAGAATTGTGAAATATAAAAAAATTGGTTGGTGTTCTTAAGCCATTAGATTTTGGGGGTTAGTTTGTTAACACAGTAATAGATAATAAACTCCCCTCCTCCAGCAATTAACTTAACCAGTCGATGCCTCTTCCCAATGCACAACACACAACTGTCATTGCTTGACACTGCCAATAAATATCTTAAAGGATTCATAAAACTCTATTCAAATTCTAAGTCAGCATAAAATTTTAAAGTAACAAATATATATTAATAGCAATGAATTAAAATAATGTCTTACTCTTAGAGATCCTTAGCTATAAAACTAATGTTTACGTATAACCAGAGAAAACACATGAAAGAAAAACTGAGTGACATTACTTTTAACAAAATATACTTATTACAAAATCATGGTACATATTAATAGCAATATTTAGGGTTCCCTGGTGGTGTAGTAGCTAGGTTTCGGCACTCTCAACACTAAGGCCTGGATTCAATTCCCAGCCAGGAAACTACCAAAAAACAAAAACAAAAACAAAAACTAAAACCCCAAAAAAACAAACAGGTAATATTTTAACATGATTATAGTCACTGCACATTCAGGAAAAATCAGGAAAGACTACTTGAATCACAAGAAGTTTTTTGATCTCTAAGAAGCAGCATTATTTTATACAGCAGAAACTGAAAAACTGATCTTGGAGGGTTTTATCCCCCTCAAGAGGTACTTAATGCATAATATGAAAAACAGTAGTATGTTAAAAAAAAGTTAAATTAATTTAGACAATATATTAAAAAACTATCTAAATTTTCTCCCTTATTCTTTGGAATTTATCTCTATCACTCTACTCTCATAAATGAAAAAGCCAAACTTAATATTTTCATGTTAATTACGTTCAATATTAGATAACTCAATATCAAACTATGTAATTATTTATTCTCATCATCCATCTGAAAGTATTATTTAAATATCACCAGGTTATTACACTGTAACACCAAATATATTAGGTTTCTAAACCATAAAAAACATCTATACCATTGTGATCTTTTTACCTGTCCTTTCGCTATGAGATAAGCAACAATTGAGGTATGTCCAAATTGAGCAGCCAGATGAATACAGCTACATCCTTCTCCATCAATTAATGAAGGATCTGCACCATATTTCATTAGTTGCACAACCATAGATAGATGGCCTTGTCTGAAACATAAAACAATAAACACTTAGATATATAGTTATTTCAAACAGTATCCTCTGGAAACATCTTTTTAAAAAATAAGGTAATGGTGGAAAAGAACACAAATATTAGGCATATGTCAAGATAAGGTTTAGGTTTTTATCATTCTTAAGTCTTAACCAGAGTAATAGTCCTTGCAAATTTAGAGATACTTTTGACTTCTTTAAATATGTAACAAGTGGTTCTTATGTTCTATTAATCCTATTCCAATATAATATTAATCATCCCACCAACTGGGAACTCCTCTTCAATTGTAAATACATATAGGCTGCAAAAATATTACATTTAAAAATCCAAAATTTAACCCAATCTTATAACAAGATTAATATAATAAGCATGGTTAATCCCCTAAGGACACTTTGGACAATAAACTTTGATTCTAATGCAGGTAACACCGGACAGCAACATATTAACATAGTAATGATAGTAACTATTGGCATAAGTTCTCCCATTTATGTTAGCACATCATTTTAAAAAAGTTACTTAGTTATAGACTAATAAAGAAACCAAAGGGAAAAAATCCAGAAGCAAATTTGAACCTGGTAGCCCAATGCAAAGGAGTTGAATTTAGGTCTCCTCCAAGTTGATCCACAATAGCACCTTTCGAAATATAGTATCTATAAGACAAAATTTTAAATAATTTAGACAACTTTGTTTTCAATTTTAAGAAACTATATAAAACATAAAGAAAAAAATATTTTCTATTTTAGATCTCATGCCAATTTATACCTCTGAAGAAAAATAATCTTCTGTGACAGTTTAAAAAATACATTAAGCAGAATTTTATATCACACACATTACTCTCTTTCATTCTAGAAGTAAAGGAAAATAATTTTTTAAAGTTACCAAAATACCTCCAGCAATGCCAAAAACAAACATATTAAAAAAAAAAGGTAGTCAGAGAACCATAAAGATTTGTGGTTAAACAGCAGCAGGATATAGAATCTTGGAGTTAGAAAAATTGTAGGATAGGCCAGTTAGTCTACCAATGGTAGAAGCTCAGCTTCGTAGGCTTCATTTACCTCACAAGATATACTATAGGTTAAATTAAACAATATACATCAAAGAGTTTTATAATTTGTAAAGTATAACAAAAATTCTTTATGATGCCTTATTTCTTATGCCTTTAAATTTGTGTTGCTTTAAAAAGAAAGAGCAACCACATTAAAACATTGTACCTTGATATCCTCTGAAATGAACATGACCTAGCTGCTTCTTATAATGCTTCCCTTGGAAATAATCAATGCAGTGACTTGAATATAAATAAGCTGAAGATATGTGATGTCAGAGCCTTGATGTATGTGTATTACTGAAGCTCTTAAACTGTTCTGATTACTCCTTTGGATCACTAATGCATTCACTCTTAATGTGCATAATTCTAAACATTTAATATGTTCATATTTACATGCCTGATTCAGAAATTTTCTGCTTTATATAAATATTTGTTAAATTGGTGCTTTTAAAGCATTATACAATGAAAGATCCAACTTTATTCTATCATGTAAAATAGTTTGAAGTTACTTAAAATATTACCAGACTAAAATTTTTAAGTCCATAATATCAAAAAACTTTGAATTTTGTGTATTCTAAACAAAAACATAGAATGTAGTCTGAACACATTAAACTAGCCCTAAATTGTTTCTAAAAGTACCTAGTAGATATTATATAACAGTTAAAAATGCTTTTTTGAGCCCAAAGAGAAATATCATTTAGCAAAGAACAGCTTTGATAGAAAATATTTTCTTAAAATCCCAAATTCCAATTGGGATTTTTTAGAACAACAATTTGATTATTTTCTATATAGTCAACACATCTGCTCCTGAGAGTTATTTTTACTCACATTTCAAATACATGCTAGGGCTACAGCAATGAGTGATTTCCAACCCAGTTTTAAAGTACAATTTTTTTTCACAAGAATAAGGGAACATTTTTCTGCATGCTAAAAAAAAAAAAATCACTTCTATTCCTTTTCATTGTAAACTGGAAATACTATTTTTATAACATGTTCTTCTTTGTAGCTTTAAGACCCTAGCTCAAAACTAGAAGCTCCTTAGAAGATGGTATAATTCTCATTTTTAAACTCAAGCCTTCCTGCAATACTACAGGAAAGTTATTATCAAAGAACACTCTTACAGGTATTAATGATCCCAGGTTTTGAGAAGGAACCACCAATGAACAAGAGAGATCAATAAGTAGTATTTGAAAGATCAAAAGCAAATAGCCAAAACTCAGAAGTCTCCGGAGGGGTACACTAATGAGAAGCAAACCAGAATGTTATAAAACCCTCAAGAAGCTAAGGGATTAAACTCAATTGTAGTGTATGTGCTGCCAAAGCGAGCACGAGATTGAGCTGAATTGCTACCTCTGAAGAAAGTATTAAGAAGTTGGGCAGTAAATAGAAACACTGGTTGAAAGTCAATATAACTTGCTAAAAAACTGTTGTTTTCTAATTTGTATTTTCACTGAAAGTATTTATTTAATACCACAAATTGGCATTTCAGTGATATGGAAGCAATCAAGCAGCTGGCAGTGATAGAAAAGTATTCTTTGTGCACTGCAATGTTAAATCTTAAAAAGTGACTATTCAAATTTTTAATATTATTGCAGTAATAATTCAAAGTCTTAAATCTCAGATTCATTCTTGCATGCCTAAACTTCATTGTATGATGGTGATTTGGGCTTCAGCCTCAGGCTCATGTTGAATTTAACATTCAACCATTCAGCATTTGCCAAAAGGTGTGTTCCGTGCAGTTTTACCAGAGAAGTTTGAGACTCAGAATTAATCAGAGAACCACATGAAGCATTTTACTGAAAATGTAGCAATTCAATGAAAGCTTATATACTGAACAAGAACTCCAGGCCATTTTCCTTGCTCAGGTCAGCTGGCAGCCAGACAGATGCTCAGCTTCTATCCACAAAGATAAGATTCTTCTCTAAGAGAAAGTGAACAACCCCAGTGATAAACCTCCAGAAATGGACATTTGGGAGGTTCCTGTTGTGACCTCTAAATCTCACAACTTCTAGTCAGCTTTATATATCTCTCCTAAATATGACCAGATAATTGAGCAAAGCTTCAAATATGGAAGAAGACCAAAATAAAACAGAAGCCCAGAATAAGCAGACAATATGGAAAACTTAAAAACACAAAATAAAAATTATAACTAATATCCTCCAGAAATTAAGGAAATACAACTTACATATCACATAAGAACAAAATACCTTAAAAAAAGAGATTACGAAAGAATGCTTGAAAATTGAAACTGTTAGATAAAATTAGAAATTCAAATGAAGAATTAAAAGAAAATTAAGAAAATCTCCCCCAAAGTACCACTGCTATAGTGAGCAGAGGTAAAAGGTAGCTGGAATAAAGCTAAGAAAGAGAGAGAGAGAACCAATTTGGTTATTCCTAGTATCTGATAAGGGTTCCTGAAAGGAAAAAACAGAAAATGAAAATGAGGCATTCTTTTTTTTTTTTTTTCTCTTGAGGGCACAATGCAAGAACACTTCCCTAAACTAAAAAGGCAAGTTTCCAGACTAAAAGTGGCAACTTAATGGCCATAAACTGAATTTTTAAAAAATAAATAGGGAGAACACTATCAAAGCACAATAAACTTTCAAAAAGGTGGGGATAAAGAAAAAAACTTAAATCTTGCCAGAACAAGCCACACACATAGTAGTATGTTCTCAGAAAATTATAACCTTGATATTTTTTAATAAAGGCCATATTCTTTAATGAAGCCTTGACTTGAAATCAAACTGAAATCAAAGACTACATACATTATTAGCTGTTGTTGATGAAAGAATGTTGAGGTGACAGGAGACTGCTGAAGACAAGAGATTGAGCTAATCCTTTCTATTTTATTATATTAGAGTAAAAGCTGAGCAACAGCCGACTTTCACTTGAATATAAACTTAATCCAGGCTGACCATCTATCTCCTCCTTTCTAAAATATACTTATTTAATATCTTATCATCATGTACATGACCTAACGACTTTGCTTACAGTAAGTTCCTTTAGTATTACATCCTGATGGAGCATACCTGTTAGAAGAGACACTTTTCATGGGTGTTGTGATCCCGTACGTCTTGCTGGGTATATTAAAATATAAGTCCCTGACCACTCTTCACATAGGCTGTTTCTCAGAGTGGTGTTTGCATCATGCAACCTTGAGAGATGAGGCAATGCCTTCCTCAGGGACAAAGAGCAAGCTTACCATTTATTTACTATAAAAGCACTGGATTCCCCAAGCTGAAACACAAACCCACTCTGTGGGCGGCATCCATTTTTGGACCATGTTAAGCCACTCTCATGGTACCTAAGAAGCAAGAGGGTCTACTATACAAATATATCTTCATGCTATTTGCTATGCTATGAATAATCAAGACCTTTGTTTCTACTTGAGTCATATATCTTCTAGCAGCATCTATGAAATAGTAATATATTGTAGGTTTTAAATAGGATGTAATTTCAGACCCAGTAGTTAAAATTAATCTTGAAGCTATGAATACCAATTGTTATTATTATAAAGTGCATTTACACACTTACATGTTTGTTTTAGGAAAGTAATTTTGGTGACTGTATACTGTAGGGAATTATGTTTACTCACCTGAAGATAAAACATATACAAATATTATCATTATTAACTCACTCTGTAGCTTACTAACTTTAACCTGTAACCTCACTAGTCCGTAAGTGGCTTGTAATAATTTGTAAAACAGGCAGCATACCAAGACTTTTTGTCTATGTTTCTCATTTTAGACTTTATTTATTTTTAAACACAAGATAAATGTAAATTTTTGATCAACAGAATGAGATCAAACATATCTCAACTGTAACACCTGAAGCAAAAAGATAATAAAGTAATGTTTTAAAATTCTGAGAAAACTATTTTTAATCTAGAAGTCTATGCTCAGCCAAGCAACTCATAAGGTGTGAGAGCAGAAGAGATTATAACTTCCAAACCTTTACCTCCCAAGCACTCTCTCTCAAAAAAGCTGTAAGAAAACGTGCTCAACTAAAACCAGAAAGCAAACCAATAGAAAGAAAAACCTGAGATCCAGGAAACAGAGATGACACTGGAACAAAGGGACTTCTCAGGATAATGAAAAGGGAAGTCTCAAGACAACGCTTGCAATTGCTCTGAAAAGCAAACAGTCTAGGCTGGAGCAGAAAGGTGGAGAAATCCAGGAATGATTTCACACCCCCTCCTCCACACAAAAAGAACTGAAAAATTATCTGTTACTATTTGCATACACAGGGGTTTTACAATTCTAAATTAGGAAAGAATTAGTTACAATATACAGAAAATTAAACAAATGAAAAGAAATAAAACTTCAAACAAATATTAGAATTCTACAGGAAAGAACAGATAATCATAGAACACTTCTGGGCTTAGTACTGAGAATTTACATACCAACTACGATTTAAACTTTGCATAGTAATTTAACTAAAACTGTAATAAAGGATGGAGGAAGTAGTATTAGTGGTGAAGGGATCTAGGGTATCTAGTTATCCCAAAACAGAAAGTCAAAATATAATAACTGATTAATCAAGAAGTAACAGCACAGAAGCTGAAAATATTTATTACAATTCAAAATTAATCTTTCTAACTTTCTTAATCCTAAGAATTATACAAATATATGAGGGCTGTCTATGGCTGGATTTTTTCCCGATAGCCCTCATATAGGAATATAAGCAAAATGATATGTAAACAAGTAAAGCACTGCCTGTAATAGTAAAAACACCAAAATCAATCTAAATGTCTATCAATAAAGAAACCATTAAATAAATTAAATCCATATAATTGCATATTATACAGCTTTTTAAACAGAATGATGTAGTTCTATTTGAACTGATAATGAAAAAAATCTCAGATATATAAATTAAATGAAAAGCAGAAAAGTGCTATCATTTGTGTAAAATAAATTACTTTCTAGATAATAATAGCAGTATAAATATATAAAACACAAAAGTAAATGTTGAGAGAAACAGCAAAAGTATTGAAATAGTTACTTTGGGATATAGGATCCAGACAGTGGAATGGGATTGTTGTTTCCCATTGTAAACCTGTAAGTACTATTTGATTTTTCAAATTGTTTATATACTATTTTGATTAAAATAGCACTAATTGAAAAAATCAGAGGCTTTGGAAGACTGGGTAATTTGAGCCAACCCTCCCAATGAAATATAAGACACATTTCCTAAAAAGCAAAACCTAAGAAGAGTACGAGCACTTACCAGGTCAGGAGAGTGTAAACCTCGAGGAGTTAGAATCTACCACTACCTGCCCTAGAGACACTTTGTTGATGCAGAATGGCCAAGAGACAAGCTCAGCAGACAAAAGCAAAATAAGCTTGGGACCCCAAAAAGCTTCACTGCAGTAGTAATTAAGAACCAGAAGTAAAACTAGCTCTAGCATGGTCTTCACCCACCTGAGTGATCCAAAAATATCAAAAGCCTTAAAATTAAAATTTTGATCTTCTCGTCTCAGACCTCAACTTATTCAACAAATATTTTTCAAATACAGTGTCTATTCAAAGGTAATAAGGCACACAAAGGACAACATAACAGACATATGAGGCCTGTCCAGAAAAAAATCCAGCCTTAAACTCCTCTATTTTTCATATCACATGGCTGGATACTTTCCAGACAGCCCTCGTAGACAAACACAGACTCCAAAAGCTAAATTCTCAGAAACAGGTTATAAAAATAACTATATTTACTATGTTCAAGTACATAAGATTGAAAATTTCAGCAACAAATAATGTAATACATGTTTAAAAAAACAGTAAAAATTCCAGAACTGAAAAAAAAAAAACAAACCAAAATTAGAAACACACTGAACAGCTTTAACAGATTATGCATAGAGAATAAATGAACTGCAAAATAGGTCAGAAGAAGTTACCAGAATGAAGCAGAAACAAAAGGATAGAACACACAGAAGAGAGGATAAAGGACACGGTGTGCAATGAAAAGGTCAAACATACGTTTAACTGGAGTTCCAAAAGGAGAGCAAAAAGAGAATGGGGAAGAAGTAATACTTGAAGAAATAATGGCAGAGATTTTTCCAGAACTGATGAAAACATTAATCCACAGAATCACGAATTCCTTGCAATCTCATTCAGTAAATAAAACAACCCACACCTAGATACATCATCATGAAACAGCAGAAAACCAGAAACAAAGAGAAAATCTTAAAAGCAGCCAGGAAAAAAAAACTTTCAAAAGCACAATACTGAACTTAGATTAATTTCTCAAAACTAACAGAAGCCAGAAAACAGTGGAATAATTACTTTTGGAATAATATTTTCAGTGAGTAAAAAAAATAAAACAAATAAAAATTCCCAACCTAGATTTATATACCATGTGAAAATTTCATTCACTAATGAAGATGAAATAAAAAACATATTCCAACAAGCAAAACCAGAATTAGACATCAGGAGACCCACACTGAAGGCAGAGGAAAGGCTAGAGATTAAGTGAAGGAAAAAAAGAATAAAATGGAAATATGCTCTCTGGAAGAAAGTAACTGATGGAGTTCAATTAGATGTTACTGGCTTAAACTTTAGAACTCTAAGGGCAAATTCTTTCACCTGGCATTAATATCCTACTTGCCTGTAGACTTAACTGCACAGCTTCAAGCAGTTCACTTTAGATTCTTGTCTTTATCTAAATATTTTGTGTCCAAGTTATCAGAGACTACTAAATTAGATGAACTGAGAAAGACTTCTAACATGTGACTCTTGCTTATCTAATTACCTCTTACTAATACTAAACAAACAGATTAACAGTAAGTAATAAAAATCATTTTATACTTCGTATGTATTCACTTAAGCTGGTATAAATAATCAGATTATTATTACCAATTGTCTTTTCAATCTATTTCCTTTTGTTGCTGTTCCCCATAGAATTCCTATTTATACTAGACTGTGAGCTGCAAGTTAGACTGCTGGAGTTAACATCCAGACCCCAAGCTTTATTAGCTCTTTGTCATCGCTAGCATATTTAACTCCTGTATGCATCAGTTTCCACAACAGCAGGAAAGCAGTAATTGTCATTTTTCACACAGGGTTACTTCAAGATTTAAGATTAAAGAAAATATACATAGAAAAGCACTCAGCACCGTACCTTGCACATAATAACCACTCAATATTATGTTAAAAATAATTTTAAAGGAATAAAGGTACATAGAATCTACATTTTAAAAGCTATGAATTTTAGAAATTGTTAATTTTTATAGTAACTAATTACTTAAAAATATAGAAAACACTTACTTGACTAAATCTATTCTGTTATTGATGGCAGCCCAATGGAGGAGTGTAACATTTTCTTTGTCTGGTTGCCGTACATCATAACCTGCTTCCACCAATTCTCGGCAACGTTCATATATTCCATATCTTGAAGAAACAAAAAAAAGAAAACAAGAGATTGTTACTACTATTTGAGTAAAAATGTAAAGCTGAAAATAACATTTCAGAAGAAAATGATGCTCCATTTTGATATTTGGAAGTTAAAATGAATTTTTCAGCATAAAATGTTGCTTTTAACACATCAATATTCCCACAACTTTTAATAATCCATTTTACATTACAAATGTCTCATCTGTAAGAATGCAACATCACATTAGGTAGAAGATGATACCAGAGATAACATAATAATCGGTTGGTTGCTTTTATTTAATCTCACTGCTTATTCCAAAACACACTTGAGGCAGCTTATAAAAACACATACAATTATGTTAAAAATTATTATATACACAAAAAGCAGCAACAAAGAACACTGTCAATGATTTAAGAAAACATCAAAAAAAAAAAAAAGATGTTTTATAAGCCCTGGATTCTTTATTTACAAAGGTAGCTTTGATATTCATGAAGGCAAATAAAAAAGGATGTATGGAAGATGGGAAATGTGGTGGGTGGAGGAAGAGCCAGTGAGAGTCTAGGAAAGATGAAGAAGAGAGCACATGCAAAGAGCCTATAACCCTTTCCCTTTCTTCTTTTGGTCACCGTGAGGTAGCATAAAAATTTTTAAACTTACTGTCATGGAAATTTTCAAGCATAAGCGAAAGTAGAGAGAATAGTACAATGAATCACCAAGAATTCATCACTGAGCCTCAAGAATCATTAACTTTGTCCTAAACCAGTTAGTTTCCAACCTTTTTCTAATAACTAAACTGATTAAACAGTCTGGCTATGGATGTATTTATGTTTGGGGAAGTTCTAAAATGTCACAAATGGATTTTTTTTATTATTAGACTTATTGGGGTAACACTGGTTAGCAAGAATTACATAGGTATTCTCTTTCCATCACCATATATTTAGCTCCCCTTCCCTCCTCTCCCATCTCCTCACCCTTCTCTCATCCCCTCCCAACTTGTCCCCAAATAAACATTAAACTATTGATTGTGTCCATGGGTTTTCTGTTTGTTTTTTTCTTTGTTGCTTTCAGTTTTATATTCCACATACGAGTGAAGTCATACAGTTTTTGGTTTTTTCCTGTCTGGCTTATTTCACTTAGCATGATGATCTCTAGGTCCATCCATTTTGTTGCAAATGGCAATATTTCATCTTTTCTTATAGCTGAGTAATATTCCATTGTGTATATGTACCACAGCTTCTTAGCCAGTCATCTGTTACAGGGCACTTGGGTTGTTTCCATGTTTTGGACACTGTGAATAGCGCTGCAATGAACATTGGGATACTAAGTCTTTGCCGACTAAGGTTTTCAAGCTTTTTGGGTAGAACCCCAGAAGGGGCATTGCTGGGTCATATGGTAACTCCATTCCCAATTTTCTGAGGAACCTCCACACTGTCTTCTACAGTGGTTGTACCAGTTTGCATTCCCACCAGCAGTGTGCCAGAGTTCCTTTTTCTCCACATCCTCTCCAGCACTTGTTATTCCTTGTCTTGTTGATAATAGTCATTCTCACAGGTGTGAGGTGGTTATCTCATTGTGGTTTTGATTTGCATTTCCCTGATAGCTAATGAGGATGAGCATTTTTTCATATGTCCGCTGGCAATTTGTATTTCTTCATGGGAGAAGTGTCTGTTTAGTTCCTCTGCCCACTTTTTAATTGGGTTGTTTGTTTTTTGTTGTTAAGTCATATTAGTTCTTTATATATTTTAGATATTAGACCCTTATCAGATGTGTTATTTGCAAATATTTTCTCCCATTCAGTTGGCTTTCTCTTTGCTTTGCTGATGGTTTCTTTTGCTGTGCAGAAGCTTTTTAGTTTGACATAGTCCCATTTAATTTTGTTTTTACTTTCCTTGCCTTTGAGGTCAGGTTCATGAAGTCTCCCTTGAGCCCTAGGTCTGTAAGTTTAGTACCTATGTTTTCTTGTATACATTTTATTGTTTTGTGTCTTATATGAAGGTCTTTAATCCATTTTGAGTTAATTTTTGTGTTAATATGGTGAGAATTCACAGCTCAGATTCATTCTTTTGCATATGTTTTTCCAGCTTTCCCAGCACCACATACTGAAGGGGCTTCCTTTTCCCAATTGCTATTTTTTGCTCCTTTATAAAACATTATTTTTCCAGAATTTGTGGATTTATTTCTGGGTTTTCAGTTCTGTTCCATTGGTCTATGTATCTGTTTTTCTGCCAATACCAAGCTGTTTTGACTAATGATGCTTTGTAATATAAATTGAAGTTGGGGAGTGTAATACCAGCAGCTTTATTCTTTTTGTGTAGTTACTGCTTTGGCAATTTGAGGTCTTTTGTGGTTCCATATAAATCTGGTAATTCTTTTATTATTTCTTGAAAGTATGACTGTGCAATTTTGATAGGAAATGCATTAAATTTGTAAATTGCTTTAGGCAATATGGCCATTTTAACAATGTTAAGTCTTCCTATCCATGAACACGGAATATTTTTCCACTTCTTTGTGTCCTCTTCAATGTCTTTCCAAAGTGATTTATAGTTTTCTGTGTAAAGTCTGTCACTTTCTTTGTTAAGCTGAATCTCAGGCATTTCATTCTTTTTGTTGCGATGGCAAAAGGAACTGACTCTCTCATTTGTTTTTCTGCAGATTTGTTGCTTGTATATAGGAATGCTGTTGATTTTTGTATGTTGATTTTGTATCCTGTGACTTTACTGTATTCGTTTATTGTTTCTAATAGTTTCCGGGTGGAATCTTTGGAATTTTCTATATAAAGGATCATGTCATCTCAAACAGTGACAATTTGACCTCTTCTTTCCCAACTTGGATACCTTTCATTCCTTTCTCTTGTCTGAATGCTGTGGCTAGAACTTCCAATACTATATTGAATAGCAATGGTGACAGGGGCTAATGGATTATTTTGAAACTGCACAAGGATCGGTAGAAGAGCAGTTTGGGGGAAGTGTTCCTAGTCATGCCCTCAACAATCAGCATTCACTAACGTGATCTAATTTTGAAATGTCTCCATTAACAGTGATTCAAACTTAACATTTATTGCTTCATAACTAACGTTTTACCTTTTTTTTACTTTACTTGTTTTTCTGTCATTACTTTACTTGATTATTTTTCGTGTACCCCTGACAGGCCCAGCATATACCCACAAGGGTATGCATACCGCCACTTGGGAACTGATGTCCTTAACAAAATATTGTCTCCTTAAAGATATCAGACAGAAAAACAAATTTAAATGAGCTTTGACTATAATTGTAATTTCTTAATCAGAGTGATCTCCAAAATGAGAAAGGCACAACACAGAGTGAGGCTGGGGCAGAAGTAGCACATTAATGGAACACTATAAGGAAATAGTAAAACTTCTACCTATATTCACGTCTTACCCAATAAAGAAATTAAGGTTTACTAATATTTAATGCAGGCTTCACATTGCTGCCTTCACTGGTTCTGTATTACAAGTATACACTACACACACTCGTACAAGGTAACCAACCTAAGGGAGGAATAAGAGTTTCACAATGCATAGGAGTAACAGTGGTACCTTCAATTCTTTGTTCCATTTCAGAAATTGTTTACATATGCCCTGTTAAATGAAGTAGGCACATTACCTTCTAAAGAGCAGAATCTACCTCACACTTTGAATGAGCTGGTTAAGTGTCCATGACAATCTTTTTAACCGTACAGGGAATCACTGGTTATTTTTCTAACACGTAAAAGTGAGTATGCATTTTTCCCTTTAGTAAAAAAGACAAGTATTTCAAATTTGCTGGCCTTTTTTTGAGGGTCAAGGGGTAGTGATGACAAATAACTGTGAGCAGTATATTATCAATCATATATTAAGAAAGGTAAAGACATTTAGTTTGTTTCCCTTCAAGACAAAGGGGTACTTTAGATAACAGTAAGAAAGTTAACTACTTTTATTTCAGAAAACACCTGCTACCAAGAGAATACCTTCTAAAAACTGTATTTTTGGAAATGTTTCCATCATGCTATAATATAGTTTCTGAAAGATCTAAATACATCACCTATAAAAAGCTTCTTCTCATGTAAACACACTAAAAATTTTTCATACAATTTTCCAACAGGTGTGAACCCATTTATTGTAATTATTATAATACAAAAATGCCAAAACCTGATTAGTTTGACAAAATGTCATCATAAATTGGATATTTACAAGGTAAAGTTGAGCAAAACCTTTGCTTCGTGAATAATACTGAAAAATTACTGTTACTTAGTAAATGCAGCATGCACTATAATTCTTCCATTAGGGAATTATGTATCTTTGTTAGGCTATCTTTGCTTCAGCAAAAAACATCATTAAAAGTATCCAAATAAAATCAATTTAGGATCAGATTTCCATATCAGTGTAACATAAAATATTAAACCATCTAAAATAATAATGAGGAATCCTATTTAATTACACTACTCTCACTATAAGTAAGATTAATAGAAGATATTAAAATATATATTTAATGTATACATAAAATATATAAACCAATTTCCCCCAAATTGCTTTACAAGTTCGATGAAATTTTAATTAAATTCCCAAGTAAGTATCTCATGAACGTCCCAAGTAGAACCCTAAAGTTCACTTGTGAAAGTAAAAGGCCAAGACTAGCTGAGACAATTCTGAAGACAAGAAATAATTAAAACAATGTGAAATTATATAAGATTAAGCGAATGGAAGAGAAAAGAATATTTAGAAATGGAACACTGAGTGACATGAGCAACATGGTGGAATAAGACATCACTCATTCTGTCCTTCCTCCAACAATAATTCGGCACATAGAGGCAGACAAAAGTGCCTATATGGGAGCTGTGGAATCCAACACCATACACCAAGGGAGTTGGTAGGAGTCTCGCCCACACTTGTGTTGGGTAACAGGCATACAGACCTCAATCCCAGCTGCAAGGGTCTATTAAGGCGCTCCAGCCCCTCTTAGACATGGTCGGGTAGTTCTGTAAAACACTGTCTCAGACAGTCACCCTCAGATGAGAGAGACTTTATGGAAGTCCAGGTTTCCAGTGAGGTTCTAGCCACATTGTTGTGAAAAGAAATACATTAAGTTTGGACACACTGGAGAACATACTGAATTCTGAGCTGCATGACTGCAGAGTTGTCGGAGGAGGCTGGGAAAGTGGCACATAGGACACTCAGAGGGCAGTAAAGGGACACAGATCCCACTAAATTCATAGGGAACTGCATCTAAATACATAAAGAATTCTTATAATTCAATTATAAAAAGACAACTCAAAATGGGTAAAGGATTTAAAAGGCAATTCAAATTGAAGAAATCCAAATGGTTAATAAACATAAGAAATATATTCAACACCATTTATAATCAGAGAAAGGTCAATCAAAACAGGAAAAGACCATTTCACAACCATCAAACTGATAAGAATTATTAAGTGTGACAAAACTAGGACTTAACAACAATGTAATGAAATAACTCTATTCCTGTAGCAGAAGTATAAACTGACAGAGCCATTTGGCAATCAATTTGGAATAATTACTAAACTTGAAAAAGAACATACTGAACAAACCAAATGTTCCACTTGACTTTTCTACCCTAAAAAAAATCTTATTTATGTGCATGGGTAAAGAGGTAGAAGGATATTCACTGACACAGTGTTTGTAATAATTACAAAGGAAAAACAATTTTTAGTGTCCCTCAGTAAGTAATGACAGAATACAGTAGTCCCCCCATTACTCCTAAGGAATACATTCCCAAGACTCTCAGTAGAGGCTTGAAACTGTGGATAGTACTGAATCCCATATATACTATGTTTTTTCCTATACATATATACATACCTAAGATAAAGTTTCATTTATAAATTAGGCACAGTAAGAGATTAACAACAATAAGTAGTAATAAAATAGAACAATTATCATATACTGTAATAAAAGTTATGTGAATGCAGCCCCTCTCTAAAAATATTTTATTGTACTGTACTTATCTTTCTGGTGATGAGATGATAAAATGACTTACTAAGTCAAGAACTTTCATCTTTTCACTTAAAGGAAGCACTTAAGGCTTCTCTTTGGCATGTCCAAATCACCAGTACCACTACTGTTATGCTTTGGGGCCATCATAAAATAAAATGAGGGTTACTTTAACACAAGCACTGCAATACCTTGACAGTCAACCTGAAAACCAAGATGGCTACTAAGTAACTAACTGGGTAGCTTACATAGCACCAAATGCAGGACAAAGAGAATGATTAATGTCCCAGGGGAGACAGCACAAGATTTCATTACACTGCTCAGAACAGTGCACAGTTTAAAACTTGTAAACTGTTTATTTCTAGAAGCTTCCATTTAATATTTTTGGGTCATGGCTGACTGCTGGTAACTGAAGACGCAGAAAGTGAAACCATGGATGGGGGAACTACTGTACCACAGAGCAGTTAAACAGAATAAACTAGGTCTTTATCTATTAGCAATGATAAATCAAAAAAGTTATACAGATTTTTTAATAAAGCACACATTACAATAATATTTTGTTTAGATATTTGTAGAAATGTACGAGAATGTTCATGAGAATCATTCACAGCAATTTCAAGAGAGGTTTGCTTGAGGGAAATATGGGAAGGAGCACAGTGAGCAACCTGTAGCAATTACATCAAAATGTCATTAAGTATCTGCTTAATCTGAGTTATTACATTTCTCTGTATTTTTCTGTAGGACTAAAATGCTTCAAAATTTAAATACATGTTTTTAAAGGTAGACTTACAGGCAGCGTACTTAGACACTTTTCATGAAACAGGACAGTTATAAGAGTACGTGAGAAATAAAAAAAGGTGGTTGTTTTTTTTTTTTTTCTTAAAATGAAAGACGCATTTGCTGATGGCAATGATGCGTTAGGTAGGGGGAAGGAGGTTAATGACAAAGGAGAGAAAGGAGTCACCAAAAAGAGCAAAGTCTCAAAAGGAAAAAGGAACGTAGATTAGTATAATTTGTTTGCTAAATAAGGTGGACACATTGTGCTTTGATTTTTGCTACATAACACTCAAGAAAGTAGGGTGACATCAATAGAATAAGGACCTCTGAAAATATGCCTCCTCACAAAAGTAATAAAAACCTGGCAAAAATGTCGGAATCACCTTTTTCAGAACTCGGGAAATTAACAAAAGGTTTTCAGGAACATTTAGTCAAGAAAAACAACTGAATTTCAATGAGAAAAGACAACTTGGTGCCATTTTAACATTTCATAGTCCCATTCATGGCTCCCCAGCAGTATTGTTTGTGTTCCTGATACTGGTACTGGTACTGGTACTTCAGTGAGAATAATAGGAATGGAGTTCTTTCACATCTTCATTCCCAAAGAGGAGTCATTTTACCTGTCTGGAGGTTCTCTATGAGAGTCTACACTAAAGGCTTACCTACAACAACTCACTCTAACTCTTTAAAAGCTTCTCCTTGGAGGTGTTTGTCAAATATTTTAACACCAGAGTTGCCTGAGAGGATGGATAACAGTTGGGACAAACAACAGACAAATCAAAACGTTTAAAAGAAAAGCCTGAGGAATGAGATATCCATAGAGGCTTTGAAAGCTGGGACATACTCTTACTTGGGAATCTAGATGGCACAATACATAAGACCTGAGAAGGCCCTACGCTCTCACCTCTGTCAATCCTGAGGTCCTGTGTAAGTAGAAAGGAAAGGCTAAGTGAAGAGTTGTAAGCTGCCTGGCTAAGTACTCAGTGTGCCAACATGCACAAGGAAAGCCACAAAGATCAAGACTTACTCATTATAGGGATTTAAGAAATCTCTGTTCAGTCATTAGCTGACTACTGACCAACCAAGTAAAGACTTCAGTGTCCACACAAGACAAAATAGAGACTTTATAGAATTAGGTTACAAATATCACAAACAACAACCCTGGAAGAACCAGATATCCAGAAATGTCACATTATATTACTTGAATAGTCCAGTACTGAACAAAAATTGTAAGACATTCAAAGAAACAAAAAAGTATAACTCATACAAGGGAAAAGGGAACACAAGTAATAGAAGCTGCCCCTGAGGAATCCCAGACATTGGACTAGATCAGCGGTTCTCAACCTGTGGGTCGTGACCCCTTTGGGGGTCGAACGACCCTTTCACAGGGGTCGCCTAAGACCATCGGAAAACATATCAGATATTTACATTACGATTCATAACAGTAGCAACATTACAGTTATGAAGTAGCAATGAAAGTAATTTTATGGGGGTCACCACACCATGAGGAACTGTGTTAGAGGGTCACAGCGTTAGGAAGGTTGAGAACCACTGAATTAGACAAAGACTTTAAATCAGCTCTATTTTAAATTTGTACAAAGAACTAAAGGAAACCATGTCTAAAGAACTAAAAGAAAATATGAAAACAATGCTTCACCAAATAAAGAATGTCAATAAAGACAAAAAATATATGTTCATTTTTCATTAAAAATACAGAAGTCAAAGAAGAAATTAACTACAACAAAACTTACTGTGTAGCCTTGACTATGTCCCATGTGCTGTAATCATCAATATGAGTTTTCCGTCCAAGAGGTTCACCATATCCATGGCTATAATGGCTTTGGGGTTTGATTTCCTATTAAAGAGACAATCACAGAGGCAAGAATTGAGAAAAGATAAAGAAAACATTTCAATATTTTTCTACTGTTTTTGTACTTTTTGAAGAATGCTCATTATTGAAATGATTAAATTTTACCTTTTTCTGAAATCCATACTTGTTATAGAGAAAACACATGTTTAAATAGATCTACCATTTGTACACATTCTGAAAATAGAAAAGCTGCAAGACTAGAAATTAGTTACAAATTAGTAACTGAAATTCATCTTTCATACCACATAACTCTGTCGTGTCTTTATCCAATCAACTTTCGTTCTCTCACACCAATTTCTCCATTACTCTAGCATTACCCCTAGCTCTAACACCCTACTTGAAAACCTTCATCACATGCTAAATAAATTCTATGGTCCTTATGGTCCTAAAGACAGAAATCTACCCAGGAGTATTATTCTTCTATTATTTTCAGATATTACCGTTTCTTTTGTTGTTGTTTTTTATTTGGGGGGAGGGGGTGGCACGCGGGGTAGTTCCCTGGCTGGGAATCGAACCCAGGCCACGGCGTTGAGAGCACTGATGCCTAGCCACTATACCACCAGGGAACCCCCCGGCTTTTTGTTATATTTCTTCATGCTGAGAGAACTTGTTAAGCATCTACTATTAGGTGAATACAGAACAATGGGGCAGCTCTGATAAAATGTAAATCTATTTGAACAGTTGTAAAAATGCCAACACTCTTAAAGAAACTAATATTTTATATAAAAAGTCAATTAAACAATAGTTTCACAGTATATTACCTCTATTCAAAGTTTATATGCTATGTGCAATTTTCTATTTAAAAATACAGAATTTACTATGCCTAGTCAGCTTCCTCAAAATAATGTAGCAGTAAGACACAATTATATTTTTATATGCAAACAGAAAAATTAAGTATGCTCAGCTCTAATATAATATCATCTGTTCGAATTTCTATGATTCTGGTATTTCCCCATCCCTCCCTCCGTCCTCCTCCTCCTCCTCTTACACACACACATATACACATACCAATGTAAATATAAATAAAAGGATAAGCATAACAAGGTATTTGGAAAGAATGAAATCCTTAGAAGAATTCATGCTCTCTTGGCCACTGATATTTAATCCAAATTCAATGGCATTTTATTGAAGATAAAGGGCTGTTATTTTTAGATTATTCTAGCTATTCAATTTCTGTAGGAAATTCCAAAATTAATTTGTTTGAACTATAAAATTTAGACTATTAATCTGAATTTTTTCAAGAATAGGGAATTAAAAGTATCACAAAAGCAAATTCTGCTTAGTATATAACCTTTTAATTAACAAATACTTAGTTCTTCATGAAAATGCTATAGCCAATATTAAAATACCACATTAATAATCCTAAATCTACATTAGCAGAAGAAAGAAAATAATCATCAGTCTTGAGCTAAGATTCACAACATACGCAATGCATATAGTTTACCAAGTGATTTTTCAAGATAAGATTCTTAAACTCCTTTAAAACAGAACTGGTTCAATTTAAACATGGGCAAGTATAGTATTTTGGGTATGTACAACATTCTAAATAACCGACAAAGCAAACCAATAGATAAAACCCATTTCTATCTCATTTTTCCAATGAATTAACTTCTCTATGTTCAGTGAAAATATTTCTTAGACCAGTACACTTCCTCTTTCTAAATTTTCTTTTCTGATTTTATTCTTCATTATGCTGGGAAAATAATTTTTTAAACTGTCAATTCTGAGGGTTGTAAGACATCTGAAGGAATATAAAAACTGGTCATAGTTCACAAGCAGAATGGAATAATACCATGTATCTGACAAAACATGTTATTAAGAGCCTACTATACATAAAGAACTCTCCAATGTACAGGGACCACAGACCAGGGCATTGTGAGGCCAGTACAAAGTTTAAGAGGGTACCAAATAACTCAGTAATCAATATTTTAATGGGTTATCTTTTAAAAATCAAAACCAATGCAAAAAAATCCCCAAAATCCACATTTTTAAATACAGACAACATCAGTACTACTGATTTTTCCATTTCTGCCAGGCCCCACTGTGACTCCAAGCAGCAATGCAAACATAACACTAAATATGGTCTGCTGTCTTCAAAGACTTTACAGTCCAGAGTGGAAGGACAAAATAAGTAAGAAACATAAATCAAGTATTAGAAACAAGAACCTGGCATAGATTAAGAAGTACAAGTTGGCAGTTGTAAAATATTCATGGGGATGTAATGTACAGCACAGAGAATATAGTGAACAATACTGTAATAACTATGTATGGTGCCAGGTGGGTACTAGACTCATCAGGAGAACACTGCATAAATTTTATCAGTGTCTAATTACTATGTTGTACACCTGAAACTAATGTTATATTGAATGTCAACTGTTAATTGGTAAAAAAAGGAAAAAAAAAAAAAAAAAAAGAAAAAACCTTCCAATAAGTTAAAATCTAAATAAGGACAACATAAAGGTCCAAAAAAGTAGTAATTTAAAAAACTATTTCAATTTGAAAATCTGCTAAGGCAAATGATACTCTCTTTTACTAAGGACAAATATGTTGCTTTTATAGGCAAATATTTAATATTCATAAAACAAAAATTTTCTATTTAAGGTTTAACTATTGTTATGTTTTCTTGAGTTTTAATTTCATTTTTACCTGCAGAGAACTTACTTATTGTACAATTAAATTGTATTCTCAGTTTCTCTACAGTCCATTTTGACTCACTGACATTGCCAAATATGATCTTCCAAATATTCTAAAAATCACTATTTTTTCTAGTAACATTTTTATATCAAACCTACACCCGTATCTGTTTTATCCCATCTGTAAAGTTTTTATTTTTATTTTTCAGTAAAAGAACTGATTTTGTTTTTTTAAAGATGGCCTTAAACATATCCCTAGAGCATCAGTTCCCAAGTGGTGGTACACATTCCCCCAGGGGTATGTGCTGGGTTGTTCAGGGATACACAAAAAATAATCAGAATGATGAAAAAAAAGCAAGTAAAGTAAAAAAAAAAATGCAAAATGTTAGTTATGGAACAATAAATGTTAAGTTTGAATCACTGTTAATGGAGACACTTCAAAATGAGATCACATTAGTGAATGATGATTGGTGAGGGTGAGGAGGCTATGAACCCCTCCCCCAAACTGTTCTACCAATAATTCAGCATAGTTTCAGAACAATCCATTTGTGACATTTTTAGAACTTTCCCAAACATATAAATACATCTGTAGCTAGACTGTTTGATGAATGTAGTTATTGACTGAGTAAAAGTAAGCGCACTGTCTTCAATCGTGATTCTTTTCAAGTAGTTTTTTAATTTAATATTTAAATACTTGATCATTAACAATATTAAACTGTTACAAACATCGTAAAATTAAATCTGTGGTTTGTACTTTTAGTGCAGCAATTTTTCTTTCCTAACATTACCTCATTTCTGCGATTTTACATTAAGATAGGCCCTGAACAAAAGTGTATTTAAAAACAGCTATTTTAAAAACAAGCGGTACAATTTATAGAAATGGGTTTAAAAGGGGTACACAAGTGGGAAAAGGTTGGGAACTACTCTCCCAGAGTGATTCTAAAGAGGTGGAGTTATTGCTAAAATGTAGAAGAAATGGTATTTAATCAAATCTTCAACCTTTTCTGTAGGCAAAAAGAATTTTATAATACAGAATTTAAATTACTTTTCTCACTTTAACAGACGGGAAACTGGTTCATTCTAGCACTAGTACGCTGTCTATATGACACATGCCAACACTGTCCATGAAGATAACCACCATTACCATTAGGCATAGGAATAACAACTGTAATTTTTTAACTTTAAAAACATGAAATAAAAAAACATCATATTCACGTAAATTAGTATCTTATAAATGTATAGATGATATTAATTTTTTAAAGTTACAACTTTGCTATTATATATCAGATACATTTTAACACAGAAATATTTCATGAGACTTTAAAATTCATTTTTCCTTGATTTTAATGGGAACCCAGAAGCCATTTAATTGATAGTTCTGCCAAGAAAACTAATAGTAATTTAAAAATACATACTATAATTTTTAAAAATGCAGTAATTCTATTAGAAACAGCTTGATGTAATACAAGCTTGTCCAACCCGCAGGCCCAGGACGGCTCTGAATGCGGCCCAACACAAATTTGTAAACTTTCTTAAGACATAATGAGATTTCATTTGCTACCTTTTGTTTTTTTTTTTCTGTTTTGTTTTGTTTTTTTTTGTAGTTCATCAGCTATCACTAGAATTAGTGTATTTTATGTGTGGTCCAAGACAATTCTTCTTCTTCCAATGTGGCCCAGGGAAGCCAAAAGATTGGACACCTCTGGTGTAACAGAGAAAGTCTTCAACTAAGAGGGTATTGAATTGAAAGTCTGCCACTCCCTTATCTTGGCTACAATCCAGCAAGGCAATTAATTAACTACTATAGGATTCAGGTCCCTCATTTGTAAAAAAGGAGGATGATAAGATGTAGAGTTCCTCTGAGTTGCTTCAAGGATCAATACCAGGGCATCAAAGAGCTGGAAGGTTTCAAACCTCACTCAATTCATTTCTTTCTTAAACAAAGCACTGTTATTTATACTGTTTTTAGATTCTGGGGCTTTATATCATATTTCTTTAATTAAAAAGATTCAGATGCTTTTTAAATAACGTTCGAAAACTATTTGATTTGAAGTCGTCCAAGATCCTTCCTAACATACAATGATCTTAGACTCATATATTGGAGTACAGAAATAATAGCCACTGGGAAGAGCCTTGAAGCACCTAGGAGTTAAAACCTTTGGTTTTAATATCCCTGGCTGTTGCTGAAGAGAACTGTAAAGACAGAAAGCACCCCCAAAATTTGCAGCTGAAGTAGTAGACAGGAGTAATAGTAGCTGGGATAAGCTCAGCTGCTATATACTACTGCTTAAGAGAAATCAACAGATACAGGCAAATGCTGGCTGCTGTGTCAAGACGATAGATACCACAATACACTTATTCATATGCTCAGGTAGAATTGTAGAACCAATGAACCAGTTACCAAGTGTTTGTGTGCAATCTACTTAATTTTTTTTTTTTTAATGTAAGACCTAACAAACCTTTAGTTTACATTTACATTAAAGATTTCACCAAGGGAGTTAGTTCCCTGGTGGTGTAGTGGCTAGGCTTCATTGCTCTCAATGCTGTGGCCTGGGTTCAATTCCCAATCAAGGAACTACCCACATATAAAAATATAAATAAATAAAATAAAAAATTTCACCAAACAATCCTCTATTGTCCCAGTGCTTTTAAGTTTACTACCAAACAAACATAAATGTTTTGTAAGTGCTCTATCCAAAAAGGTTCTCCCAGAATAGGTTCTATGGTAGAATATGTCTGAAAACAAACATACAAGATGAATAAGTTCAAGAATATTCAGAAAGAAGGGTAAGGGAAGGAGCTTGCCCCACCAGCAATTACAATATATTAGACAGCAAACTAATATAAATATAGGGGCACTACAGCTATAAACAGAGCAATGAAATACAGCTGGAAGAATGAGAATTAGAATCAAGAAGGAAAGATAGTATCACTCAATAAACGGTATAAATGAATAACTGGCTAGTCATTTGTGATAAAAAAGAAAAAGAAAAAAAGGAACAGTCTCCAGCACATAAGGGTGATGTGCTTGACGGAAAGATGCCAACAATTACAGGATATAGTTTCTTTAATGGCAGATGATACTGACCTGAGTATGACAATAACAGGACCATACAAACCAGAATTAAGGGCAGCACAATCCCTGGTGAGGATTCCCAAGTCAGCCATCCTCCCCAAGAGAACATGCAGATGCTAAACTATTCCCTGGTGAGAGAAGCATGCACACCCTCCTGTTCTTGGGGAGTCTTTGTATCCCCACCCCGGACTCTCTTGACTGTTCTAGAGACTCTGGTAATATGCCCGAAGTTCATCAGGTCTTAAATCACTTTTCAAAACCATTCCAGGACTTTTCCTGAATGCCTACTGCAAGACATGATAAACTAAAGATCAACTTCCCAGGCTTCGTAGAGATGTAACTATACCCAGTCTGCCTAAGGACTCTCCCTATAGATTCCCACCTCACTCCTTATATGAGATAACTTCCAGCCAGACCAAGGATTTAAATATAAGCATACTGGCAAAAGGAGTCCTAATGTAAAAAGAAAAAAAAAAAGCTCTGAGAAAAGCATAAATAATAACACATTTGAAAAATGGGCAAAGAATATGAAGAGACTTTAAAGAGGACAAAATACAATGGCAAATACAAAGGGTGCCAAAAAATATATACACATTTTAAGACAAAAAAAAAGTGTATTAAAATTGTAATACTCAATATATACCAGTAACAAAAGATGAATACAAGTCATGTTTGACTTCTGCAATTACAAGTGGTGCTCAAAGTAGTTATCGTCAGCATCCAGACACTTCTGATTGCAGCAAACTACTGCTTGAGCAACACTGACCAAAGTGTCCACTTGTGTTGCTGTGCATGTCCTTTGAATTTCTTCCCAAAGTATGGTACACCATACATTTCTATGGTATACCACCTCCTTTAAGGTCCCCCCATTGGTAGAAGTCAAGGGGTATTAAGTCCGGAGAACATGGGGGAAACTCAAGGTAGGTTCTCAAATTTCAAATACCACTTCAAAATGGTCTTGTGCTCTTCAAATCGTGCTTCTGCCATTTTTGGTGACTGTCCTGCCTGTCACATAGTGACACTAGCATTCATTTGATTAACACCATCTTTTGAGCAAACATTATACCACATACTGCTACTATAATTCAATTCAACTTCAAAAAGTAATAAATAGGTAACATCACTTAAAATGTGTATATATGTTTTGGGCACCCCCGGTATATGTATGAGAAGATGCCATAATTCTAAATTAATTAAATGTATTTCTAAACTAAAAAAGAAGGGGGAGATCAATTCAATAAAATTCCACGGCAGATACCTTTTTACCTACAAGCCACATGTTATCGGCCTGTCTTGGGCACAGACCACTAAAAGGTGAATTAGCAAGCCATTAGGGCTTAACCATATGACTTGCACTGTATAAATGTTTGCTGTCAGGTATCATTCTGATAGGATGAACTCTGATTCAAGATGCTAAATGTACTTAATTACATAATTCTGAGCTGTTGAAATTTAATTCCATTAAATGTATCAGATGAAATTAGAGTACTACACAGGGTGGCTGACAAGAAGATAGGAAAGGAAAAATGGTCTATGTACTTCAGTCATTTCTAAGTCCTAACTAAAATCAATGAGCGAAATATGAGACCTTTTTAAAACCTGAGGAAGTGATTAACTAAATTCTAGGGATACTATGAGGATTTTTAAAAAAGGACTATTGATTACATTCAAGGAAAAGACATAATAAGTATAAAACATGTAAGTGAACAATGAAAACAAAACTACTAGCCACACAAAATTATAAAATAACTTTCTTTAAAATGTATTTAGTTAATAGTGTCAGCAGATGGCACTACACTGAAGATAGAATACTAACCTATTTGATGCACCCTCTTTAAGGGAAGATTGGACAAAAATGATGTGGTCATATAATGGAAAGATTATAAATCATTTTTTTCAGTAAGCAACAGATCTCTTACATATTATGTATTCTGCTGTGGTCCCTGATCCCTGGCTACAGGTGTAAGTGCTGCTTCTAATAAACAAGAGTCCAACTTGAAGCTTAAGTTCTCTTTTATGATATAGTATCACATTGCCTCAACCCAAACTACAGTAGACTCTCAGTTAACCGGCACCCATGGGGATTGGGAGCTGCCAGATAAATGTAGTTTCTGGCGCTTGGGAGTATCTATTAAAAATAGGCCTAATACTATATCCCATACCATACTATACCATAAACTCTGTATTGCCTAGATATTAATATTGAAATAAAGTAATTAAAAGCAAATTAAGACAAATAGAGACAAATAACCTAATGTAACACAGTTTTATTATAAAAACAACTTTGAAAATGCAGTGTGCAATTTTAGTTAGATGGCAGTCAATACTTTTCAACTTAATGAACTTCACTAACATAGTATTTTAAACTTCAAGTATCTTAGAAAAAACACACACACAAACTGTTTCAGTAGGGGTAGAGAGTTTTTACTAGGTAGACACTGCATCAGGATCATCAGGATGCAGGTAGCTGGGACAGGATCAAGAGAAGTGGATGGAGATGGTTTTGGATCTAATATCAGTAGATGATGCTGTACTGGCAAACTTGCATACAGCTTTCTTGAAAAATGAACATGTATTACCTTGCTTTGAGGCCCTACGCTTTCTCATAAAAAGTCAGGTTTTGCATAATGTGCAGCTGCGTAACATGCTGAGAAGTGAAGGATTGATATTCTGCAAAAGCTATTAGTCAAATGCTGCAGTAGCTCTCTGCCAGGATACTTGTTCCACACCCATACTTTATCCACCCATCCTCATCACTCTCTTCCTCCTCTGCACATTCAACAATTCACAACAGCTTCTATGCTGTCTTCTGTATAAGTGTATGAGTTACTGAAATAGCTTCATCCACAGCAAGCCAGTAGGTGAGTTCATCCCAAGACAAATTTTGTCATTAGCAAAATCAGCTAACTCACAGATTTCATCATAAACTCTGTACTACTGACTGGGCTTATTTGTGGCACAAGTTTAAAACTTACATTTCTGCCAGAAATTGATTTTAATTTTTATTTAAGGTATTATTTCTTTGATTTTCTTGCTGGTTGCTTGAGAATGTCAGTTGCTTGAGTTCTGGTTAATGGAGAATCTACAGTATCAAATTAACGCTGATTGTCTCCAACAAATTTTAGACTACAAAAATGTTCATTATCTTCTAGCTTCTTTAAAAACTGGTTTTCACTTGATTTCCTTCTGGCATTAATGAATATGTACACATGTATTTTTAACAAAATGCTTAAGTTTGGCATGTTTTTTTTTCTTTCCACAGATATTTAATGAACAAATGCCTATATATATTTTCTCGCTCTTTTTTCTTTTTAAAAATAAACTTTATTTTTTAGGATAGTTCATGATTTACAAAACCAATGCAGAGTTCCCATTTTCCACACACTCAAGTTTCCTCTGTTATTAACATCTAATATTAGTATGCTACATTTGTTAAAATTAACCAATATTGATATATTATTCTTAACTAAAGTCTATGCTATTCAGATTTCTTTAGTTATTACATAATGACTTTCTGTTCCAGGATCCCATTTAGGATATCACACTATATTTGTCATCATAGTTCCCTAGGCTCTTCTTGGCTATGACAATTTCTCAGATGTTCCTTGTTTTTGATAAGCCTGACAGTTTTGAGAACTAGTCAGGTATTTTGTAGAAGGCTCCTCAAATGAGATTTGTCCGATTTGTTTTTTTCATTATTAGATTGGAATTATATGTTTTCAGGAGGAAGCACTGATTTTTAATTTAACCTAATTTTGCAAACTTCTTTCAACACTGCTATACAACCTTTATTTGCCAAATGTTAATATACTTTTATGTACTTTGTAATAAAAATACTCATATATTTTATATTCTTCCATTTTCTATGCCCTCATACCATTACACATAATTTTTGTAAGTACTGTACTGCTTTTAACCACTGCAAAATATTTAAACTGATATATTGAAACATTTCCCAATCACTGAACATTTATTTTACTCTTACATTTCCTAACAAAATTCATGTTATTTCTTAGGTATTCCTCTTCTATGTCTTTCTCTAACATTCCCTTCACCACTAGATTGTAACCTATGACAGGGCAAGAACCCTGTTTTAATCAATTGTGTATTCCTAGTACTTAGTACACACAGAGCATGGCATAACATCAGTGCCCTTAAATGCAATGAAAGAATAAAGGAATGGATTTTTCCTCACTAAAAAATATTTTAACTCATTTAATATTTCTTCCTTTTAACTGGAATAAACTTCCTAGATAGGGATTCTTAAAGGGTATGAGTATTTTTATGGTTCTTGATATGATATCTAAATTGTGTTGGAAAGGGGATTTATATATATATATATATATATATATATATATACACACACACACATATATATGTATATATATGTATATATATATATGTAAAATCCCACCAACAATATGTGATTAACTATTTTTCCATAAACTGACTGGCACTAATATTATTTCTAAATTCTCCCCTAATTAAAACAGAAATTTCAACTTCAAATATATTTTCCTATTCTATCTTTTAATTTTTTTGAATTTCTAGTTCTTATCCTTTGGAAATTTTATTCTGAGTCCAGAAATTAGTTTAATATATTTGAATCTAGTTGAATATTTTTATGCATATAGATTAGATATTAGCTTTTTTCATACTAATCAAAAGATTTGTTTCATTTTTAGAAGTATTTAAGGTTTCAATATGCTTCAAGGAATATACCATATTTTGCTGTGTATAATGCATTTTTTTGCCCAAATTTATGATGGAAAAATAAGGGTGCGCATTATACATAGGTAGTACTGATTCTGTATCTATATAAATGTTTTTAATTCTTTTATTTATGCTTATGAGTTAGAAGTGTAACTCTAGAAATCAATAGTTAAAAACTTAAAACAAAAGAATTTTTTCACTGAAAGTTTGGGCCAAATATGTATGGGTATGCATTATACACTAAAGCACATTATACACAGCAAAATATGGTGACTTTTGTAATCACATACGTTAATCTTCTCGGGCTTTTTCTATCTTAACTTTTATATTTAAATACTATCATATCATTAGTGCTACCCACCAAATATTTCCAGCTCTCTTCCCAAGCACATGGCAGGATTGTATGTCCTCGGTCCCTTGAAAGTTAAGTGTGTCCAAGTGACTGACTTTTGTTTTTAACTAATAGAGTACAAATAAGAGACATGTTTTCTCCTTAGGCAGAGAACAGGGTTTAAGAGCTGGTATGCAATTGCTCACTCTCTCTTCCCCTCTACCACGGAAACTGGCAACGTTCCAGACAGTAGATGACCAGTCTGGGTCCAAGAGCAGCCACTACCCAACCCACAGTGCCTGTGTACTGAACCACTAAAATTTAAACTACTAAAATTACAGGGTTGCTACTGCAGCAAAACCTAGTTTATCCTGACTTGTACAACTCTGGGAATTATGCTGGTAAGTAGCATGCAGATGGGGGTCTACACAAACCATTTTCATTATATTTTAGAGCTGGTTATAACTAGTACAGGAGAGTATTACTAATGTTCAGATTTACCTTGTATCTGGATAGAGTGTAAAAATCTAATCTCTGATTTTTTATTATCTGTTTAACAGTCCAAAGAATAAAATAAAATCTGCAAACAAGTGTGGTCTTTCATTTCCATGGCATTGGCAAAAACATCAAATGCACTACTAGGGAAAAATGACAGTACATCCTTATTTCTTTATATTTTTCTCCATTTTAAAAAGGCAATGCTTTCATTGTTTCTCTATTACATACAAAGTTGTTCAATCATCCTTATTCAAATACATTCCAAAGAATGAATAACATTGCATTAAATGCCCACTTGACCACCATACTCGTGCATTATAGAATATGTCCAATTTCATATTTCACTTAATTCCCAAGTTTATCCTCCAACTATAGAATTCTAACATTCTTTTAATATAGTCCTAGTTGGACTGATTATGGAAGTCACCTTCCTTCCTTCCTGCCCTTCACACACACACAGCCATATGTTCTTACCAACAGTCCTAACTCAAGTCCAAGCCTAGAAAGCTGGGGTATACACAGAATGTACCATGTCTGGAAAATTCTGAGGAAGAACCTTATTTTGTTTTTTTGTTTTTAGCCACATGGATCAAGTGCAACATGCAAATTATGTAAGTACCCAAAATGCAAATATATATGGCAAAAAAAACAAAACAAAACACTGAAAACCCTACAAGAGGAAATGCACAAATCCCATCTTCCTACAAGAGGAAATGCACAAAACACTGAAAACCCTACAAGAGGAAATGCACAAGTACCCAAAATGCACAAAGGCACTTTGGCATCTAGTTCAGTAGGCAACAGAGAAACAATGTGGCAGTCCTGAGCAAGAAAATAAGATTAGACATGCAATTTTAAAAGATCATCTAATATTTTTTTTCCTCCTCACCACCTCCACAATATATTTTCTTCCTTCCTGTACTACTTACTAAAGGCATTTCCAACTAGCAAACATCCAAGCTAAAAATTCATCCAACCTGACTCAGTCTCCCCAAATCTCACTGGTTATTAATGAGTTACCAAGTCTTACTACTTCTTTTCCTCAAAACAAATCCTTATCAGTCCTTTTCTCTTGTGCCTCTGCAATATCCTCTCCGGCCACTGCAATCCACACTGCTGTTTCAATCACCGCCCCCACCACCACCACCTGCCACCCTCCACATACACAAACTTAAAATCCTTAAAATCATGCAGTAAGGTGAAATGAGAAAATTTCAGCAATCCTACAAAATCACATGAACTGGCCCCAATTTACTTTTTCCAGCTTTAGTATCCACTGTTCCCTTTTAAGCAGCCTACATGTTTATGTAAACCAGTCATTCAAGAAGACATGTACTTTAAAAACCTCAGTACCTTTTTGCGAATGTTAGCTAGTCTACTCAGAAGTCACACTCCATCTCAGGTTTGGCAAACTTTTACAAATCCTTCAATTCACAATTCAAATGCCACCATAGCCTTCCTTGTTTCCCTCAGGCAAAGTTAATTATCCTGTTATGTGTTCCCACTGCTATGCAAACAAATTATTATATGGTAGACTCTCAGTTAACTGGAACTCAAGCAACCAGCAAAACTCTCAAGCAACCGCAACACAAAATCGAAGATTCTCCTCATTCATCTGACATCTATCAATCCCCATGGGTGACAGTTACCTGAGAGTATACTGTAGTACTATGTGATGGTATATGTGTTAGTTTCCTATTACTGCTATGATAGATTATCACAAACAACAGGAATTTATTATTTATCTTCCAGAGATCAGAAGTTCAAATTCAAATATCAGTATCACAAGGTGCCAGCAGGACCACTTGGAAAGCTCTACGGGAGAAGCCATTTTTTGTCTCTTCTGGCTCTGGTGGGCTTCTGGTATTCCTTGGCTTGTGGCAACACCACTCCAATACTCAAGGCCAGCTCTTCAAATCTCTCTGGTGTGTTTCATACAACTTCTTCTACGTGTGTGCTCAAATCTCCTTCTGCCCCCTCTTACAAGAATATATATTTTTGCTTTTAGGGTCCACCTGGACATCCAGGATAATCTTTCTATTCCAAGACCCTAAATTTTATCATTCCTGCATAAAGTCTTTTTCCCTCACAGGGTAACACAAATTCCAGGTATTAAGACTTGGTATCTTTGGGGGATCATTTTTCTGCCTACCATAGAATGGGAATAAAGGTCTAAAAGTGAGAACTAAAGGGATACAGTTCATATTACATAAGTTTGTAATTTTCTCATAGCTATCAAAACCCCTGATTCATTGGCGATATCAACTGTTGGCTTTCTCATGTGAAGCATTTTGAGAATTCTGAAATTCATCCCAGGGAAACAAAGACTCTCCTTCGACCAAACTTCAGTCCAATTTCTCTGAGCTTTCTTCTCAACTAGGCCACAACCTTGGTCCCCATCTTTACTGGGACTGCACAGTCCAGCTTTATTAAGAACCCAGTTTAAAAGAGAATTTCCCATCCAGATCACTCTGGCCTGCCTTCAGCAAGAATCCTGTTAAGATGGTTTAGCAAAAATCCCCTTATCCTTGATGTCTCCTCTTAATATTTTCCATCCATTGACCCTTCATTGTGCTTGTTGGTTTTAAATCCCCAAGTGTCTTTGCTGTATTCAGAATTGAGCCCAGTTCTATACTGAGGGCTCCTTTTTCCCTAATGCAGTAATGTCTAAATGAAATCTATTTTTATCACTTTAACGACTGTCGTCCTTCTCTAACATTCTTTGGTGCAGAAGACACATTCTCCAGCGCACCTCTAAAAACTCTTCCCTGGGGCTGCTTGTACAGAGCAGGCACCACTCTGGTAAATGGATCTAGCCTATGCAGCCTCGTGTTTGGCTGGCCCAAGGAAACACCCTTAACTCAACATCACTGGACATACAAAGGAAGCTCTTGCTTCTGGCTCCTCCAACCTTTACACTTCCCCGGCAAAGCAGCCCCCAGTCTCTGGGCCTTCAATAATTCCAAAGGACCCATATCACATTTTGCCAAGAATTGTCGAACATGCCATTCAGATAGCATCTCAGGGAGGCCTAACTATTTTCTGCAACCTAGCAGGGATCCAGCCAAAGAAACATTTTCCCTCCTGAAAAGTCTCAGTGTTGCAGAGGAATTGTGTGCAACCCACATGGAGGACAATATAAATACTGCAGCATTCCCTCTTGGGTTGATCACTCTTCAAAGAACCCTTCCTCCCATTACAGTTTCTTCCTCTTGTACAGGCTGGAAGTAACAGAGTTCCAGGACAAATCATGGCCATTTCCCAGCAAGTTCAGCACCTCTGTTTATACTGCAGGAATCCTTCGTCAACTACTGTCCTCAGCTTTGAGCTCCAGAAAAAATGCTTAGATGACAGCAAGTCCCACTTAATATCCTATTATACACAAATATATCACAAAGTACTTATCCTTTCATACCTAGTATTTTCACTTAACATTATGTTTTTGAGATTTGTGTGTGCTCATACATACAGTTCTTAGTATATTCACTGCAACTGCTAGATAACCTTCCATTATATAAATAATCCACATACATCCCCCTTCTAAGAGTTTTTGCTACTATAAACCATATTGCAATGAACAATTTTATGAAAGTATCATCTGTAAAAGTTTCTCTGGGGTAAGATCCTAGAAGTGGAACTTCTGAATAAAAAAACTTGGAGTATCTTCAACTTTACTATCATTAAAAGTGGTAGCAGCAACTTATGTTCTCACTAGAAATGCATAAGGTTTTCCTTTTACTATACTTAGATTTCCCAGACTTCTTAATTTGGGGAGAATCTGATGAGTACCAAGTTATACCTTAATAAAGTGATCTAAGAGACCAACTATACCAATGTTGTTGAAAAGTCAAGGATAAGGACCACAAGTTGATCACCGAGTTTAGATATAAATATCACATTACTTTGATAAGGTGGGGGCAGATACCAGACTGAAACTGATTAAAGAAAAGAAAGAAGGAAAAGAATTAGGAACAGCAAGTACAGGCAACTCTTCTGAGGAGTTTTCCTACCAAAAAAGAGTAAAGAAATAGAGTAGTAGACAGAAGACAAGTGGTAACAAAGAAAAATATGATTTTGGTTTTGTTTTGTTTTTAGGATGGCAGAAATGATCATTAGCAGAAATGATCTAGTAGATCCATAAACTGATGATGCAGGAGTATGAGCAGAGAACTGCTAAAGAGATTCTTTAAGGGCATGAGAGGATAGAAATTAGTTTAAACAAACAGTACTTTTATGATGAAAACTATAAAATGCTGATGAAAAGAATCAAAGATCTAAATAAACAGAAAGACATACCACATTCATGGACTGGACAATTGAACACAAATATATCACCTCTCCCCATGTTGATATGCGAGTTTAATACAATCCTATCAAAATTCCAGCAAAATTTTTTTGTAGGTATAGACAAGATTATTTTAAAATTTACATGGGAATATCATTGTGAAAAAGGTGAATAAAGTACAAAGAAGCATTCTACTCAATTACAAGACCTATTATATAGTTACAGTAATCAAGATTGTATAATATTGGCAGACACAGAGATTAAAGGAAAGAATAGAAAACCCAGGAAAAAAACATACAAATACACTCAATTTATTTTTAACAATAATGTAAAAGGAATTCGATATAGGAAAAATAAGCTCTTTAACAAATGGTGCTGGAGCAGTTGCACATCTTATAGGCAAATAGATAACATAAACGAACCTCAATCTAATTCTCACACTTGACATAAAAAATAATTCATTCCCAGCCAAGGAGCTACCCACATACCAAAAAGAAAAAAAAAAAAAAAATTCAAAATTGACACTGAACTTAAATGTTACATGTAAAACTGCAAACTATAAAAAACAAAGGGCAATGCACTGTAGAACTGTAAGCCTGAAACCTATGTAATCCTTGCTAACAGATGTTACCCCAATAAGTCTAACAATAAAAATGAATTAAAAAACAAACAAACAAACAAAAAAAAAAACAAAAAAAAACAAAGGGGAGAAAATCTTTGGGATTTTGGCAAAGACATCTGACTTGACACAAAAAGCACAATCCATAATTTTATATATGTGTGTGTGTGTGTGTGTGTGTGTGTGTGTGTATATATATATAAATTAGACTTCATCTAAATTTAAACTTATGATCTGCAAAGACCCTGTTACGAGTTTGAGACTGGGAGAAAATATTTGCAAAACACAACAAAGGACTAGTGTCTGGAATATATAAAGAAATTTCAAAATTAAACATTAAAGCCAGCACAAAATCCCTCTTCATAGTCTCTCCAGAAAATAGGCTGGATAAAACATCCTCTGACTTACTGTCCCATCATACCACTCCTGGTCATCCCAATTCCTCAACACCTAGTTCTTTCTAGCACTGTTTACTTCTCCCTATGAAAAATTGTTTTTGCCTAACACCTGAGACATGTGTAACTCTTATGGTCAGAGCATTCTCCCATTGCAAAAGTTTCCTTCTTCCTACTGCAAATAGTTCTTTCCTTCCATGCAATAATCATTTCAAATAAAGTCTCTCCCTACTAAACACACATACATATACACACACACACACACACACAAATAATCAATTTTAAAAACTGGCAAGACATTGTTACAAGCTGAACTGTGTCCCCCAAAATCCATGTTGAAGTCCCAACTCCTAGGACCTCAAAAAATGACTGTATTTGAAGGTAGGCCCTTTAAAGAGGGGGTTAACTTAAAATGAGGTCATCAGAGTGGATCCTAATCCAAAATGACCAGTATCCTTAAAGGAAGAAAAAACCTGGACTCATAGACACCAGGGGCACATGTGCACAAAGGAAAATCCATGTGAGGACACAGCAAATGGACGGCCATCAGTAAGCAAAAGAGTGAGAACTCAGAAGAAATCAAACCTGCCAATACCTTGTTCTTGGACTTGTAGCCTCCAGAACTGTAAGAAAATAAATTTCCAATATTTAAGCCACCTAGTCTGTGTTGTTTTGTTAAGGCAGCCTTAGCAAACTAAGAGAGACACAAAGACACATTTCACCCAAAAGGATACTCAAATGGTAAATAAGCAGATGAAATAATAGGCAGCATCATTAGTCATTAAGGAAATGCAAATTAATACCACAATGACTTATCATCACATACCTTTAAAATGGGCTAAAGTTAAATTGATAATACCAAATGTTGGTAAGGATACAGAGAGATCAGATCATTCATACACTCCTGACTGAAATGTAAAATGTACAGCCATTACGGAAAACAGCTTGACAGTTTCTCACAAACATTAACATACAACTACCAAATCACCCAGTAACTGCACTCCTGGGCATTTATCCCAGAGAAATAAAAATTTGTTTACACAAAGACCTGTAAACAAATGGTTAAAGCAACTTCATTTATAATAACCAAAAACTGGAAACAACTCACATGTCCATCAGTGGGTAAATGGTTAAACAAACTGTGATACATGACCCAGTAATAAAAAAGAATGAACTAGTGATAAACATTATAATTTGGATGAATTTCCAGAGAATTATGCTGAATGAAAAAAGCCAATCCCATTAGGTTACACACTACATGATTCCACTTAAATAACATTCTTAAAATTACAGAATTATAGAAATAGAAAATAACTTAGTATGAGTATACAAGTATGGGAATACAAGCAACATGATTTGTGTGGGTATACAAAGGCAATATGAAGGATCTTTGTATCCCAAAAGTGAAGCCTACGTAAAGTATGGACTTTGAATGAAATCAATGTGTCAATCAATGTAGCTTCATCAATTGTAAAAACTGTACTAATCTGATGCAGGATGTTAATGGGGCAGGGTGTTGTGAGTTTATGAGGACAGCGGGTAAATTGGAGTTCTCTGTACCTTCTGCTCAATTTTACTGTGAACCTAAAAGTACTCTAAAACATAAAGTGTACTAAATTTTTTTTTAGTTTTTTAAGTAAGTGAGGGTATTTGCAATCACAGCTAGCCAGTGCCTGGCAAATGATAATCAATTCTATAACTACTGTCTATCATCACTATCACATTGTGCTGCACTATAAAAAAGAGGCAACTGCATGTAAGCAGCTTGAACCTGGATTCAAATTCAGTTCCACCAATTACCAGTAACGTACCCTCCCTACACCTCAATATCCTCATTTGTAAAATAGGTATAAAAAAGGTAAGAGAATTCAACAAATGAACATAGCAAGTATGTGCAAAACTGTTTAGGATAGTACTTAACTCATATTAATAGTTATAATTTGATAAGTGTTAGTTGGCAATTACCATTATTATCTGTCAGATTGAGGAAACAACATGAAAAGCACACAATACAATGCCTCATACATTAAATGTCAAATTAGCTTTCTTTCTCCTGTAATAAAACGTTTGCCACATATCAAGTGCAGAGTAGAGAGTGAGGGATCAAATGTGGGAGTGTTTATCAGAATCACCTCTGGAACGTTATCAAAATATCCATACTACGAACCCACATACTTAATTAGAAACTTTCAGAAGTGTGTATGGAAGCATGTGTAGTCTAACAGCATTCTCCAAAAGATTCTCACTCACGCGAGACGTTCTTAATTCAACCAACCCATCTCACACAAATCCAGTTCAGATGAAGTTACTGCACACTAGTGTTCAATGAGATTCAACGCACTGAAATACCACATACGTTAACATAAATTTCTGGGAGTTTCTAGGTGATGTATAGATCAGGGGTTGGCAAATAGAGTCCACAAATAAAATCTGGCCCACTACCTGATTTTATATAAAAAGTTTTATTGGAACACAGCACACCTATTCATACTGTCTATGGCTGTTTTCATACAACCACCACAGAGCTGAATAGCTGCCACAGAGATTATATGGCCCACAAACTTGAAAATATTTACTATCTGGCCTTTACAGAATAAGTTTCCCAACCCCT
The DNA here is from genome assembly GCA_004026885.1 of Lyroderma lyra. Lineage (NCBI taxonomy): Eukaryota > Metazoa > Chordata > Mammalia > Chiroptera > Megadermatidae > Lyroderma > Lyroderma lyra. Next base: position 33,004 of record PVJL010002460.1, on the reverse strand, counting down.
GGGTTAGATTATTCATATAGAATACTCCTCAGTAGCTTAATTAGAACATATAGTGCTAAGAATGAGTCCAATGTAATTAAAGCAAATAAATAAATTTTTGCCTAAGAGTACAGAGGACAGAAATAGTTTTGCCTGCTAGCATTACTTTAAGGAACCTGCTCCTACCCTAACTCCAAGAGATCTTGACCAACTACAGTGCCCTACCCCATGATCACGGGGGTGGGGTGGGGTGGGGGGTGGGCACATAACCTAAATCAGGACAACCCCATGTTACTTTCCAATTGGAATAAGGGAAGATATGGAGACCTTCTCTAATGGTTAGTTGAGATTTGAGATTATGGCAAAAAATATGTTGGCACCCATATCCCCATTACTTTGAAGAAAAAGCTTCTCTACACTCAGAGAAAATAAAGTTAAAGGGCAAAGAGGAGAAGAGATAGAAGACAGAGTCCTGGTAACATTCTCAGCTCAGGTTCCAGTTATCCTTGAGTTTAACTGCACCCCTGCCATCCTGAATTTGGGTTATGTAAGCTAGTAAATGCCCTTTTTTTACCCAAGTAAGTTTTAAATGAGTTAGTGACATTTGCAACCTGAGGATTCTAACACAAGTGACTTCAATATTCAACTGACAGAACGGTTAGATTTATTTTATTTCATGAAAATGAGGATAGTTTTAGTCACCAGTTTTGTTCATACCTCATTAAACCCTACATAAATGAACAAATGTTAAAAATCAGAACGTTGATTTTTAAAATTAAGCAAGGGTATACTACAGTAACATATCAATTAGTAGTTTTCAATTTTTTTCTAGTGTAAAACAACTGATAAACACAAGCTATTTGGTATATATACAAAAACAAACAAACAACAACAAAAACTTCAGGTACATTAAGCACTATCATCTCCATCTTCTCAATAATAATCACTGATAATCAAAAAGATGACCCTAAGACACTAGATTTTCTTATTACCAAAGAAAGATTCTATCATACTCTGTATGTATTAGAGTAATTACCCTAGAAATAGAGTGATTCATTTTGCAAATTTTCAAAAATGTTTGATACAAAACTCAAAATATTCTGTTTAACCCTCTAGAACTCAGGAAATTAAGTTCTTCATAATATCTCACTTACAGGAGACTGAAGTTTCACTGTACTTTTAAATTAGCTATCTGTAGCTTTAAAGAGTTTTTAATAGAAAATATTTGATGGTTAGATAATTATTACATTGGGTGAAAATCATATTTGCATATTGTATAATATAACATTGTCCTGAATCAATTATTCAAACTTCAAAGTTTAAAATATTTGATATTTTATTGAATTATCTATCTGTGATACAATCTAATCATAAAGTAATGTCACAATTAGATGAAGCTTTGAAATAGAACTGCACATTAATATTGAAATAACCCATTTTTTGTATTATGTGGTTGTTAGGGATACTGCAAAAAAAACCATTACATAAAGATCTCCTTAACTGACTGATTAACCCTAACTCCCTTAACATCCCCCGAGGACACTTTCTGGAGGAAAGGAGGTCCACCTGCCTTTTTAATTTTTAACAAAATCTGCATACATGTACACTGATACACATACTCACCTTAATCTATCCTGAGGGATCTGTAGGCCTACGGTTAATTTTTTGTTATTCTGCAATGTCCTATTTTGTATTCCTCATTACTTGATGACTAGCAAAGCATTAAGACCATACTTAGATGCTCAATAAACATTTCTCAAATGATAGTACATATCTTTAGGAAAATATTACAAACCAGGATTGTAATAGAGTCTTCTGCCCATCCTCTCCTCAATACCCAACTTATTTTAATTATCTTAGTGCTGAGTCAGTTATCCTATACCTAATATATGTATACTACTATTGCCTGAGATATTACTAGCTTCTTACCACACATTAACAGCTAACATTTACTGTGTTACAGTGCTGGACACAGAACTGTGTACATATTACCTCATTTAATCTTCACAACAACTTCACAAGGTGGGTACTATTAACTCCCATTTTAGTCTGAAAGATTAGGACACAGTTCAGTAACATACCCAGGATCACACAGCTGGTAAGTACAAGACTAGAATTTGAACTCAAGCAGCTAAATACTACACTCACACTTTTAACTTATCTGCTCTTATATCTACCCACTCTATAATCTACTCTTAATAAATAATTTGGAATCAGTCTCTCAAATTCAATAAAAAGAAAACGCCAAATAAAACAAAGAACTCTAAACAGTAAAATGGCATTTGTCACAACCAGTTTGGTTCCATAGGTCAGTAATTTTCCATTTCAGCTTTGCCACATCCATGAGGTAACCAATTAGTTGCATTTTCATTGTTTATATATTGACTCAGTGGTTACTATGCTTAAAGTATAATATTTATTAATCTAAATTACATTTATACGACCTACAGCATTTTGTTGAATAAAAAGGCATGACATCCTAAAGATAGCCAGAAAGCTGTTTTAAAGGGAAAGAGTGTGCCAATAACCTATCCAAAGAAGAAAAACAATTTTCAAAGTAATTTTTATATTTGCTCTCTAAAAGCAAATGAGTTCATGCATATCTCTACACAATAGGGAAAAAAAAACAGTAATGGAAAAAGGTAAAATCACTGATAAGATCTGCGAAGACGAGACGTAGAATTACTTCAGTTTAGTACTCCAAACTCAAAAAATGAGACATGAATATGCACAAAATTAATGTGAAGCAAAATGTGACTGTTAAAAAATTATAAACTAGAGAAAAAGCAATATAGAAGTTTTGAAACTGAGGGGGGAAAAAAGGGAGCAAGCAAAGTATCAAATCCCTAGATATCTAGGCAATCCACTTCAAAGCTCTGTGTCAGAGCCTGGTGAAACAGAGAGCCCCTATAATAATACTCTGGCAGAAGGGAGTGTTGTGGACTCATTCTAGGAAATTAACTGAGAAGGCTAAGGATGTGCTGGTGAGTGAAACGGAAGACTGGTGATAGCATGTCACTGAACCTGTAGAACAACACACGGTCTCTCTCCACTGAAGCCTCTGATTCTTAATCATTCTACGGGGTGGTCGAGAAATTCAAGGAATGGGAAGGTTATTGGAGAGGTGGGAGTACTAGTGCACACAGTTTTACTGTGAGACTTATCATATATGTGCCAAATTTCAGCCTACTTGCATCTGTGTTCTCTCAGATATCACCAAAGAAGCACATCAAACGTGAAGAAAACCCCAAGTATGGATAGCTGAATTTCGCACCATCAATAGGTTCCTCCCAAACAAGGAAAAACACTTCAAACCATTTTAGAAGAGATGTTAGCGATTTATGGGGACTGTTGCCCTGGGAAATCCATGGTTTACAAGTGTGCACAGCCTTTTCAAGCAAGGCAGAGTCCACTGAAGATGACCTCCATCTGGGATGCCCTGTGGAGGCCATTTCCTCAGACAATGTCAAAAAAGTTGAAAAATCTGTAGTGGAAGATGCCAAGTTGAATAAAAAGCAGCTTGCAAAAATGGTTGGAGTTTCACCTACAACCATTTTGAATTCTCCATCAGCATCTAAGGATGTCAGAAGTCAGTGCAAGATGGGTACCGAGAATGCTCACGCCACTTCAAAATAACAGCACGCCGAGTGTTTACAACAGTTTTTGGACCTCTGAAGAGACAAAAAATAGGACTTTTAAACTGAATAGTCACTGGAGATGAAACTTGGGTTTATCATTATGAGCCTGAGACAAAGCAGTCCATGCAGTGGCATGAGAAGGGCACGCCACCCCCTAAAAAGTTCAAGGTGTCGTAACTGGCTGGAAAGACCATGGTTAAAGTTTTTTGGGATATGGAGGATATCCTGCTGATTGATGACAAGGATAATGGTGTCACAATAACTGGAGAGTACTATTCCAGTCTGCTGAAAGTTCCAGTCTCCTCTATGAAGAAGAGGAAAATAGATCAAAGTGGTGCTACTTTTGCTTGACAATGGACAATCTGCCATGTTCCCGTGGCTGCTCTTCATGACTGTGGCTTCCAAACGTTACCCATCCACCCTACAGTCCAGACCTGGCTTCATCTGATTATTATTTGTTCCCAAGTATGAAAAAACAGCTTCACAGGGAGAAATTTACAGATGATGAGTAAGTAAAAGCTGCAATCTGAGCACAAAAACAAAACGTTTTCTCAAGGGTATAAGTAAACTTACTGAAATACCTGGAAAGTGTATTAGGGTTAAGGGTGAATATATTGAAAAGGAAAAATAACAGCTGTTTTGTTTTTTTTTTAACCCTTCTTCCCCTTCATTCTGCAAATTTCTTGACTACCCCTGTAGATAACAGGAATCTGACACTTCTTTATTAAGCTACACTATTCAATTCAGCACTTATTTTGTATTTCGTTAAGTGTTTCATATCCATATATCTTCCTAACTAAACCATTAACTTTTGGAGAGCAGAAGTATCCTATATATTTTCCTTCGCCCATATAACCTACCTAGCACAATGCTATATGCATCTAGTAAACAGATGCCCAAGCCTATCAATCTTGAAAAATCACAACATAAAATCAGAACATCAGAGTCTGAGGAAATTGTAAGAGATCATCTAGTCTAGCTACTATCTTAAAAGCAAAGAAACTAAGAGTAGTTAAATGTCCACTAGCCTCTAACCACAGACCTGGATTAGCACTCTAATCCCCTGATAATCAATTCATCCTTTTCCGAATGGCCTTCTAATTTCTTCCATTATGATAAAATAAATAATTACCTATTTCATCAGAAAACAAAAACAGCAGTACCAGTACTCACTACATGTAAGTTAGATTTGTTTGGCAGCCTATGTGCCTAGGTCTGTGTTGACCGCTTTAAAAATGTTAGTCTATTTAATATAATAAATCTAGTGTAGGCACTATTAACCCAATTTTATAAATGCAGAAAATATAATTGGATGATGATTTGAGTAAGTGGCAGAACCTAGATTCTTAGTTTGTCACCAAGGCCTTGGCTCTCTTAACCAGTATCCCATATTTACCACAAAAATCCCAAGGTCTCAAAAGTACATCCAGCACAGCTGAAACAAGATAAATAAATGTTTAAATGACTGACTAAATGAATAGATTTTTAATTAAAAAGTAAGGTTTCCTCACAGTGAACACCTCTAAAAAGGGTTCACTGTTTACCTAATTACAAAATCCAGTAATTACATAATTACTGGTTTTACCAGTGAGCAGTTTGCATACTAACAGAAGATTTAAGGAATGGCTAATTTCTTTATCCTGAAATAATTCATCAATTCAACAAATATTTAGTAAAAAAACTATTTTTGTGACACAGTGTTAAATTTGAAAATGAGTAATAAAATAAAACTTGTTCCTGCAAGGTCCTATTATTCTACTAAATTAAAACCCACACAAGTCTCTACACCATTCACCAAAACCAAATTAAATGTGTAACACCTACCTCCTTCTCTGATAGAGGAAAAAGTAACATGAACTGAGCATCTACAACGTGTCAGTTCTTGAACCTCAATATAGTCTCACCTAAACTTCTAGAGCCAAGCGAAGTAGGTAGGCAACATCTTCATTTTCTGATCAATAAACTGAGGCTTTAAGAGATTAAAAAACTTGTCTCAAGTTACTTGGCTAATTACTGCAAATCCAGACTTGAAACCTAAAGCTGACCAAAAGTCTATGTTCTCTCCAAAAAAGGGATTAAAATTATTACAATTTTATTTGCTCACCAAGGCAGAGAATGACTGAAAACACTGCTTATTTTACAACAAAAAAGAATATATTATCGCACTTAATCCTCAATAGCCTGTTAGTAATTACTATTTTCATCCCACTATTATAAATGATGAAGCTAGAACTCAAGAGAAGTAGCTTGCCCAAGAATGCACTCCAAGAAAGCAGAACTATACCAGGACTGCACTAGGTGTGAATGCAACACTAACCACAGGAAAAAAAGCAGAAAGACCTTAGTCCTGTAGTTATTAAGCTTAAGATGCAAAGCATCTAAATCAGCCCTTGTGTTTGTTGGGTGAAAAGGACTGATAGAAAACATTTACACAAACTTCCACTTTTAATGATTAGGAAGTCTATTTTCTAGTATTATTCTACTAAATGCCAACCCGAAGACATACCTAAACTTCAAGCCTACAGGCCATTCCATTATGTGATGCAATCTCTGGATTTACCAGTTAAAATTATTCTTAAAGTACCAAACAAAGCACTATTTCACAAAGCAAAGGTTTGTGAAGAGATCACAATATGTTAAAATATACATACAATCAGCATTTAAGTATCTGAAATACTTCACAGGAATAGATGAATAAAAATATTCCCTGATGACATTTTCAATACATCATCTGAAAAATACTTTGTCTATTTCTTGACATATTTTAGGACCTAAGTGTGAACTAAAAGAGCGGTGTCTCTAATTTCAGTTTGAAAATGTTACCACTTTGTTTTTTTTAAAAAAAAATGTTTAGTCTTACTGTACAGTTCCGTTTGTCCGAAATCCAAAGCAGCCTTTTCTATTGAGACTGACCCAGGTATAATCCTAAGGGATTGTCCCATCTGCTTTTGATCAATGGAAGTGATGAATGAGAGGGTAGCTGAGTATTAATATATAACATGGGTTAAGTGCTTGTCTTCACATTTTAGAAAATAATGTATGCATACTACAAAACAAAATCTAGAAAATAATCATTCTAACGCTAATAGCCAGGTAGAAACTTCCATGTTTATTCACTCTACTACAACACAAAGATTGTCTTCACCCTTTACCCTCCCAAATTCTGCAGGAGTTCAGGGAGCTTTGTCCGCACATCACTGTAGATCACTGAAAACAGGGATGCATCAGGAATTGCTTCCAGGCCTCAACTAGCACTAGTTCAGCTATAAACTAAGAGGAAAGCAAGTACATGATCGACTGATCCTGGAGCGGGCACCGTTTACTTACATGGGAAGATACTCACATTGTGATGGGAAACGTGTTGCACACTATTCTCCCTGGCTCCAAACACAAAAACAAATGCAATAAAGGTACTTGAATGTGCTAATGTGAGCGTGGGTCTATTACCAAAAGTTTTGACCTCTCTCTTTAACCGCCTAAGGACAAACGCTCAAATAGGATATCCGACACAAGGTGCATGAGGCATAACCTGGAAAGGACCTCACTTTGTCCAGGAAACTGTGTTCGCACCCCACACTCCCCACAGTAAATAGACAGCGTCATTCACTCTGGCGAAGGGAGAGAAGGATCAAAACTACACGGGCTTCTTCCTCGCCCCGGAGAAGCTTGAGGCAGGTGTCGACACTTAAACTGCAGTTCCAAACCTGCACCAGGCCCTAGCAGCCTGTGCAGCCGCGAGTAGTGCGGCGACAGAGCAGAACGATCAACATCGCTTCTGTCTTCGAGGCACAAGCAGGGACTGCGTCCAGAGCCCGCCCCGGCCGGGCCCGCCCCGCTATCTCCTCCCCCGTTATCCGCTCGCAGCCGCGCTCGGGCCTGGATTTGCCTCCCCGCCCTCCCCAACTTCGGCACGTTCCACTACCCCTCACACGTACGCCACCGCCCTCCGCGAGTCCGGGGGAGAAAGGTCCCCGAGCCTTGGGGTGAGGAATGCGCTCGGCGCGGCTCCTCACCTCTGGATGCAGAAGAGGCACGCAGCCTGCCTCAGTATCGTACTCATCCGGGCCGTCCGCCATCTTGGTATTAAATCCCTGCTCCCGCTGCATGCCGGGAGAAAGCGTTTCACCCTCGCGGGGCTCGGGTGAGGCGGAGGGCGAGCGCGAGGGCGAGCGCGAGCCCCGCCGGAGGCGACGCGACCGCCTTCTCCTCCTCGGAGGGCGCGGGTCCCTGCGCGCGTGCGCGCGAGCCGGACCGGCCCCGAGCGCGAGCGCGAGCGCGCTCTGCTGCACTGCGCCCGTCCAGGCGGGCGGAAGACTCTGGGCGTGGGCGCTGCTACTCAGGGGCGGGCCCACGGCCTGAGGCAGCTGTGCGCCCTGGGAAGGCGACCGGGGGGCTACTGAGTCATTAACGTGGGAAACCTTGTGGCGGTGCGGGAGCGAGCACGAAAGACCCAAGCAGCCGCGGCGTCGGCCCTCGACCACGAGCCCCGTGGTCCCGCCCCGAGATCCCCGGGACCCCTCCTAGGAGACCCGGGGCGAAACATCATCAGGCTCCAGGTACAAGGTTTTGGGCTCTCAGGCTGGAATCCAGACGTGCATCTCTCCTGAAGACAAAAGGCGCACCCCCTTCCTCCACGATCAAAAAGATCACCCCAAAATGTATGCCCCCAGGGGCCGCCGGGAAAAACATGGATAAGGCTTCGGGCTTCATCCTAGAGAAGCCTTTTAAGAATGAGCCCAACCTGTTTTCCTTGGCCTTAAATGAACAGTAACCATGTAAAGAATTTACGCCCTCCGAGCCCCTACACCCCAATCTACTACATTTTAATATAACCCAGGAATTCAGAACTGATTTAAACTGAATTCGCTGATATTCGAACCAGATAAAAATTACTAAAGCCACTTTAAAACGAATATTAGGGCTGTATGGGGGGGGGTGTTCTTAGAAATGTGCTGATGGGACAATTATAGGAAGGGTTTGTCTCTGTTTTTAGCTATTAAAAATTGTAAATGTAAAGTGCTTGGAGGAAGATTTAGCGGAGGTAAATCTTCCTGAAACATGATCCTGAAACATGATCTGTTGGAGATCCTGACACTAACCAGTCCCCTGTTAAAGCCAAATCGGCCACAGACAACCAAGAAGAAGCCTGTAATCCGCGAATATCAGATTTATTTGCAAATCAGGAGGGAGGGCACTCCAAAGGGATACCACCGCAGGAGGGAGGATGGAGCTTCTTTTGTAAGGTTTCGGTTCCCGCCAAAGGAGTCAGGAGGGATTAGGCAGAGCGGGGATCAGTTCTGGATTGGATGCTGTTTCTGAGGCGGGATTAGGAAAAACGAAGATTAACCAGGGATTGGATGCTATCATGAGGAGAGGGCCACTTAGTAATTGGGTACACACAGTGAAATAGCAAAGTGGGCCTGGATGTCATTGGTAAGAAAGCAGTATCACTCAAGTTAGGGTTGCTATGGCATTTTACAGCTGGTACAGGGCATTAGGAAAAACAGTTCTCTGTTACTTCGCACTTGACATGATCTGTGTCAATCCTCCCAGCACTCCTCTTTCTCATTTTGGTCTAAGCTTGATTCATTTTCTCTCTCTCTCTCTCTCTCTCTCTCTCTCTCTCTCTCTCTCTCTCTCTTCCCTGGCCCAAAGCAAGAATTTTGGTTTTGACTCTTTTACCTAGGATGCAGAACTAGGCAGAATTAGGAATCTGCCTTTGGAACTCCAAACTACTTTCAGACACATTTTAACATGGGCAGAATTTATTTTCACTTCTAGTTTCATGTTGCCCCTCCTTACCCTCCTGTCTTGCATTTACTGGGAATAGAAGATGGGAGTAAAGAAAGGAAATGGTGAAAAGTTGGCAGATGGGATAAAAAAGGTATTGAATTATAGAGGAGTGAAGAAACGAATGGAGAACAGGAAAGGATGTTTCATGGTTGCCTATGTATTAGGAACCTGGGGGCAGAAGTATGATGAGGAATTTTCACACAGTGAAGATACTGATCCGAGACTCACAGAGGTCCTCAATGGAAGAATGAGGGGCCAAATTCAGCCAGCAAAAATGTTTCATTTGGCCCACATAGTCGTTTTCAAACATATTTTAAGTACATAACCAAAATTCAATAAATCAAGAAATGTTTACCTTAAAATCTAGATTTCTAGTTTGTCTGGAAAACATGAGAGATCTGCTGCCCTCATTTTCATTACCTGCCTGACTGCTGTAGACATTTTTATTTGTGACTTCTGAGAATTCTACAACTTCAACATAGAATAAATACTAAAAGTAGATGAAGAAAGTTAAAACAACCAGAGTCCACATCTGCCCTGCTTACTTCTATAAGACTGAAATAAATAGTTATTAAATGAAGAAAGAAAGAAACCAGGAGCAAGAGCAGCCATTCTTGGGAAAATATGTTGAAATGGAGGCTTGGGCTCACTTCAGTATGGACCAAAAGGAATCCTGTATATACAGTTAGAGCCCCTCTTGGCAATTACAGAGTTCTTAACTACACCTAGATTTGAGACTATATAGTCAAGGTACTGTAAAGGACAGTCAAAGCAGTGGACATGTCAATGCACAGATTGGCAAAAGAAGAGCATAGAATTATGGAGGAATGCAGAAGAATTGCTGAAAGGGAATAAAATACAAAGAGAAAGTATGCCTTGTTAGAGAATTGTGAAATGGATTTAAAAGCAGACAGAGTGAAAGAAATGGGGAACTATTGTACTGGTGTGTATTCATGTATAACTTAAGAGACTACTGAATCTAAAGACAGCATGAGAGATTGTCCAGTTCTAGTCCAACTCCAGCATTTCACAAGAGGGGAAGTGATGGCTGGGGAACTGGAGAAAAGTCACAGAACTAAGTGGTAGCAGAATGGTGTCTAGAAGCCTCCTGACTTTTCTCCATTTATTAATTACTCTTGCCTCTACCCCACATATTTGCTGTTGTAGTTATCCTCAAAGAATTATTATTTGGTTCATTTAATAATTATCTAACATTTGCTCTGTGTAGAGATTAGAACACAGATAATTTTTAAGATACCACTCAGATTGTTTGACTAGCTAAATGTTATTCAGTAATGATAGTGCTTAGAATTCTTATCACGTCTGTTAATTGTAAGATATTCCTATAAGCCACTTCATAAATTTCTATGTCTCTTTAGAATTGTAGACTCTAGAACCAAATGAATTACTGACTACTTAGAACTGGGATGGGGCAAGGGACTGCTGTTTTAGTAAAAGCAAGCAAGCACATACAGCAATACTCTACAATCCTATTTTAAGTGAAATGAGGACAATATTTTTGTGCTTATATTCTGTATGGATCATTGATGCAAATATTGAATTGGAGAATTAAAGGAAATATGTGGAATTTGACAAGTGTAATAACTAACTTCTAAGAGGGCCTGCAGTGATTCTCACCTGGTATTCAGTGTCCTCCAACGTGGAATAGGGCCGACTTGTGCAATCAGTAAGACGTGGCAGAAAAATTGTGTGTGACTTTTGAGGCCAGATCTTAAAAGGCATCTGGCTTCTGCCATGTTGTCTTGGAATCACCAGCTCTGGAGAAGCCCGCTACATATCATGAAGACACTCATGCAGCTCCGTAGAGAGGTCCACATGGCAAGGGATGGAGGCCATCTGCCAGCAATAAGCACTGGCATGCCAGGCATTTGAGTGAGCATGATTCTTTAGCTCCCATGCAGTCCAGCGAACATCTTGACCAAAAGCCCTGAGACAGAATCGCCCTCTTAAATTGTACCTGGATTCCTGGTCCACGACACGGTGTGAAATATAAGTGTTTGTTTTTCTGAGCTGCTAAATTTTGGCATAATTTGTTGTACAGCATTAGACCCCTGAAGTCATTTGCAAAGTTGTATGCTTGCATAAATACAGCAGGATCAAAATATTCAACCTGATGTAATAGAACTGGTATTTTTTTTTCCTAAACTACTCCCTTGGAAAGACATTTTGTTGTTATTTTTGTTGGGGGGAGGAGAAAGTGTGGTATGCAAATTCTTCCTTTGCAGAGAATGTTGGAAGACTGAGCTAAAGAACGGAATCAGTGCGAATGACGTGGGGGTCAGTCTTTTAAGGGCCATGAGTGTCTCTTGTTAAAAAAAAAAGGGTGTAGAGGAGAAGCGGGGAGAGGGGAGAAGGAGTGTGGAACTTTGTGTTGAGAAATAATGAGGATTTGAAACAACAAAGTGTATATTGGAAGGGGACTGCTGAGAGAGGATTGTTCAGGTAGCAATAATATGGATTGCTGGATCTGAACTCGTCTAAGGAAGCGTCCTGCTGCCAAGAAATGTGAGGTGAATGCACACAGTGAAAAAAAGATTCTACTGTGAAGGGATGCACAGTGCCCAGGAACTTCGTGGATCAGAGCCTTTGCAAAACCCAGGGCCTCCCTCCATTCTGTATTTGGGAGCAGATTTCTCTTTTTAAGCACCAGCATTCCATCATTTTACTCTTTGGGAAAAAATCAAAGTATGGCCATACCAGGCGGTGCCACTAGGTTTTCCTCTTTGCCTTGGACACTCATCCTCTGTAATATTCCAGGGTACCTGTAAGCCCAAAGCGACCCCCTGAGCACCTGCAAGTTGGGAGACAGGAGGAGTATCTGAGGAAGACTCAATTGAACAAGCTTGAGATCCCTACCTCAACTAAGACGGTGATCAGTGAAAACCCTTCTCATGTGCATATGTGCAGGTCTTTTTCCTGGGGAGCAAATCCACAGCTTTCATCATATTTTAAAGTGGGTATATGATCCAAAAAAGGTTGCTCAAATCTAGGAACATTCAAAATGCAAAATGCACAGTTTTAGTATTGCCTCCTTTTACATTAATGAAAATTTACACCGAGGATTTTTACTGTATTATTTAAATGATAATCTACATGACAGGAATACCAATCTTATATATAATACTTAGCATATTGCTTTCACCAAGTAATTATTTCATAATTATTTGTTAAATGAATGAATAATGAATGAAGAAGGTAAGAAACAAGCAAGCATATATGACTATGTTTGACAAAATTCCACATAATTTATTTCCCCTAAGGGAAAAAAGATAAAATTAGACTTTGTTAGGATTCAGGTAGTGTGTTGGGTTTAAAATAGACAGTGATCCAAAGTGCACTTGTTAATCTGCATGCCTCCTTCTCCCCACTGCCCCTCCCAAATTCGTTCTTTGCTCTTTGCTGCCTGTGCTTCAGCAAATTGATCAGCAAGGACTGCGTCTCCTGGGCTACCTGGCCAGGTTGACTGCTGTTTGGGTTTGACCAGTGGGAGGAAGTGGCAGAAGTAGTAAGTCACAGGATTTCTGCCCAACCCCCCTCTGCTTTGACAAAGCATCTGTGTTAGCAGCTTCATCTCTCTGAGACTACAGTGCCTCCCCAGTGGCCCCTCGGTGGCCCCTCGTCTACAATTCCAGTTGGCAGCTGGCTCTCCTCTCCATGTCCCCTCAGCCTGATAGTATTCCCTTGCGTGTTCCCTTAAACCTACCAACACCACTGTAAGTAGTATTTCCACTTACATGTCTTCCTTTGGATCATGTGGAGGGAAATCTGTTTCCTGGAGGGGCCCTGACTGATCTATATTGTATGTGCCAGTCAGTTATAAGTGCTTCATGTATATTATTTCATTTAATCCTCATATGCAGCTTAGGAGGTAGATACTGTTGATATCCTCCTTTACGGTGAGTTAACACGATGGCTACATGGGACTGTAACAGGGAATCTGCAAGCATCTACATATTAAGTAGTTTGCAAACAATTAATGATGCAGCAGCAATCACTGAAATCAAATACTGGGTGTGTGCAAAAAATGTATATGTATTTTAAGAGATGTTACCTATGTATTACTTTTCAAAGTTGAATTATGGTAGCAATTTGTAGTATGACATTTGCTCAAAAGATGGCATTAATCAAGTGAATGTTAGCATCACCATGGACAGGCAGGACAGTCAAAGAACATGGTGGAAACATGGTTGTCGTTCGAGAAGCATACTTGCCAGGATGATGGATAGGACAATGAGGTGCAATTGAGTTTCCCCCATGTTCTCCTGACTTCACACCCCTTGACTTCCACCTGTGGGGGACCTTAAAGGATGTGGTGTACCATAGAAAACCATCAACATTGGCGGTCCTTTGGGAAGAAACTGAAACAGCACGTGCAGTGATACAAGTGGACACTTGGGTCAGCACTGCTCACACAGTAGTTCACCGTCATCAGAAGTGTCCGGACTCTGATGGTCACCACTTTGAGCACCTCTTGTAATTGCAGAAGTCAAACATGACTTGTATTCATCTTTCGTTTTCAGTATATATTATTACAATTTTAATAGTATTTTTTCTTAAAGTATGTATACTTTTTTGGCACCCTCTATATGTAGGTAACAGCTAATAAGCCATTAGGTTGCTATATGCTAGTTGATTATGTATCATGACTGGATATGACTTGTTGCTATAAAATTACTTCTCTGATCCAATGTCAAATACACTATTAGCTTTTCTATGACAATTCATCAGTCCCAGAAGACTGTAACTGATTATCTACATAGTACTTACAATTAATCACAACTTTAAGAGGAGACGAAGTTAATTCTTATTAAAAATAAATCTTGGGTCGGCTTTAGCTCAAGCGGTTACTTCGTCATGGTGCAACCAACAAAAATAAATCTTTTACATTGCTACTATTAGGCAATGACAGCAGTTGAGAGAAGCTATATGCCCCAGCTCTCTATGGATTAGGGGAAAATATGGAAAAGTTAAAACATGTTTTCAATGATCTCTTACAAATTTTCCACATTGCTTCCCATTCTCTGCTTGCCTCCTAGTTGTTGCCATATAGTTAGTGTCATTTATGTTTTTCAAAATGACAACTGGACTACAGGACTAAATTCTGCACATCTTCACTAACCCAAACCCACACTGAGAACAAATTGGTGCATTTTACACTTTGTTTTAGAAAATGAAGAAGTCTTTAATTCAGCTGTTGTGACACATGGAACTGGCCCCAACTATGACTCCCACTCTCCTGTTCCCCTGATTCTAGGGCAGAATGCTATTATATTTCAGGCATGCTTAACCTAGGGCTGGAAAAGTTGTCAGTCATGGTACTAATATGTCTTGACTCGCTATAGTGGACCTCTGCCAAGGCTCCTGTTCAGGAGGATATTAAAAGAGAAATCCTTTATATCAGGGCTTCATTAGGACAGTATGGGTGTATGTTCACAGTTGTGATCAGGCCACTTCCATAATGTTCCCCAGCATTGCTGTCCCCAGTTTGTCCCCCAGTTTCATAGTCCATCATTGAAAGAATAGATCCTAATTGGTTTAATATCCCCTAAGACTATTAGATCAGGAACTAGTGGCTCTTCTCTCACTGGCTTATTGACACCTAAGAATCAAACTGAGAGTTGGAAATCTGACTAGTTTGCTTAACTGCTTTATCTTATTTAGAAAACAGTTTTGGTAAATCAAAACATTATTCTATCCAGATTTCCCAGGCTAGTCAGACCCCCTGGGTTTGATGGGACTGGGAGTCCCATCATCTTAATTCTGTGACCTGAGGAGTGTTATACACATATTCTGGCTGTAACGTGTGCACGGTTACCATGCCATTTCTTTTCACCTTGCTCAGGCTTGGCTAGCTCTGACAGACATTCCAGTTGTTGTGATATGGTGTGCAAGACTTTTTTTATTTCTTTCCTCCATACCTGAGTCCAGTTTGGTTTTCACTCTTAATTTTTTGTTTGAGAACAGAGTAGTTTATCTTCTGTTTACTTTTTGTACCTCAAGGAAATGGTGGAGGAGGAGAAGCTCTGTTGAGGCAAGACACAGGCTGCATTAGAAAATTTGGGTCAACCTCTCTTTGCTGAGCTCTCTTCCTTGTTCTAGCCAAGAATTCTGTTATCACCACCACAGGGAAATGTCTTCAGACATCAGGTAGCCTTCCCATCTTCATGAGTAGTCCTGGAACTTTTACTTTCATTAGAGTCAGCCCCTAAGTTCACTTTCTCCACATTGCCAGCCTTTCTTATAGCTATTTCTAGTAATGTGCAGTGAGAAAATTTTAAAAAATGTAAGGAGAGGCATTACATTTGTTTCTCTGCAACTTGGGGATATTAGTGTGACTCAGAATTTGGCATATTTATCAGTATAGCTTGAGATGGGTAGGTGGATGAAAGGGCAAAGTTAAGAAGTAAGCCAAATCGTTCTCTGCTATGTTTCAGAATGTTATATTCTATTGTGTGCCTGACGTTTTTTATTTTTCTTTTGTTAACTTTAGGATATTGCTGATTTGATGACTTTTCTAGATTTTTTTTTTTGAACAGGCATTAAGGAATAGGAAATCTGCAGTATAGTTTTAGGTAGCCACCTGGACATTTTAAAAATCCCCAAGACATAGAAGTTTTTCTTCACATCCACTCAGCTTCTGATATGCTGGTATAATCAGATGTAGAAAATACTGCCACATCGCTGAACCTGACACTCCCCTTAATTCCTCCACCTCTCATTGCTGAGTTTGGATTCTTTCTATAACTGGTTATCAGTCATTGCATGATTTTTCCTAATTTATTTCTCTGAGATTAATCTTCAGTTCAGCTTTTGGAATATATGCTTTAGGTTAGTCCATCAGTAGAAGGTCCTGGGAACTATAGATTTCCAAACATATATACACACAGTTTTGCATAAATAACAAGGGGTTCAGGACTCCGTAAGCATAGTCTATGGACCCCATGTAAAAAAAGTCCCTGATTATGATAAATCATAGCTTTAGTTCTGGACTAATATCTTTAACCTATAAAGGACTTTGAGAGCTCATCTAATTTATCATAGTGCCTTCAAACAAAATAATTCTCAGTGCATGTGGTATAAAAGAAAGACTATCATGAGAAACCGAATACTGGTTCTGGCTTTATAGCTAATTAACTGTATGATCTTTGTCACTTTAATTTCTCACCCTCAATTTTATCATCTGTAAAACCAAGGGGCTTGCAATAAGTGCTCCCTAAAGTTTCTTTTATCTTTATGATTCTAATTATAATAACACCATCCTAAACAGATGATAAATTCCTTTTAAACTGTCATGATGAAAAGTCTACACTGTCTATAATTAACCTCTGTTCTGTTCTATCTCTGGTAGCTTTTACCACCAGAAATTTCTTCCTGATTTCTATCCTAAACCTCTCATGCTATAGGTTTTCTTCATTTTATTTTCTTCTCAATCTTCTTAAGATTTTCTTTTATTTTCCTTACTTAAATCATTCCCAAACAGGTGAAGTTCTATTAGTGAAACCTAAGGAAGGACTTCCATCATTAAGTACCCCTTTGCCCACTTCTAAATCATTAATGTATAATACATGGTAAATGAGACAAGACAGTCCTAACACCCAGGGCAGTCCATTAGATATTCTGTCTCTCAGATAAGAGGAGCTCAACTGTTGTAGTCGTAGTATCTAAGAGAGTTATTCCATGTTCTTTTCTCCTAGATTATACCCTTCTAAGCTTCACTCAAAGAGAAGATAGCATAGCTAAACATACCACATTAAGAGAATAAAATAGAAGTGAAATCATGTATCTGCATCTAGAGCCATGCTCCATTTTAGGCATTAACATTGAGTTACCTCATCCCCAGAGTCCTGCAGAATCCTATTCAAAATACCTGTCTGTCTAGAAATGACCAATTTTATCTTTGTTTTTTTAATCTATGTTTTAATGTTAAAGGTAGTAATGTCACATTCTTTTAAAAATTTAAATAATAAAGTAACATATACAGTTAAAATTAAGTTTCTTTTCCTCCCTTTTTATCCCAATAATTCTCCCCACAGTTAATCATAGTTAATCATAATATCAAATTTTTACGATATATATATATATATATATATATATATATATATCTTAAAAGATAACATCCTAACTGTGCAAACTGTTACATACCTTGCTTTTTTCACTTAAGAATTTGTCTTGAATATCTTTTTATTGCAGCATTTATAGTTCTATTTAATTCTATTTAATGGATTATTTAATATTTTCCTGGGTCCTTGTATATCAGTTAGAATATTTTGGCTTTATGTAACAGAAAACTTGACTAAAAGTAGCTTATATGATAAGGACCTTTATCATTTCTTATAGGAAGAAGTTTAGAGTCAGGTTAACTCAAAATCTTGGTAATTTCATGAAGATTTAAGTATTTTCCAGGTTAATTCAATAGCTCAGTAATATGAAGTTACAATAAGGTCCCTCCTTTCCTTCTACTCTGCTATTTTCAGTAAAAAGGCAAGGAACCTCATGGTCTCAACATGGTTGCAGCAGCTCTAGGCTTTATTATCACTTAGAGTACCCACTGGCAATAAAAGGTCTGTTTCTTCTCATGTGCCTCTTTTAAATCAAGGAAAGCTTGCAGAATACCACCTTTCAGGTTACATTGGTCAGGATTTGGTTACCTGTCCATGTTAAAGCCAATCTTTGGCAAAGGAAGTGAGACCACTCTGATTAGCTTATACAAGGGGTGGGCAAACTATGGCTTATAGGTAAATCTGGGCTATTGCTTGTTTTTGTGTGGCCCACAAGCCTGTTTTTGTGTGGCCCACATTCTTAAATGATTGCAAAAAATTAAAAGAAAAATAATATTTCATGACACAGGAAAATTATGTGCAAGTCAAAGTTTAATGTTCATAAATTAAGTTTATTCTTAAAGGCTGCCCTTTACACTACAGTGGTGGAGTTGAATATTTGGAACAGACTATATGGCTTACAAAGCCTAAAATATTTACTACGTGATTTCTTTAGAGGAAAAGCTCACCAAGCTCTGGCTTAGACTATCACCTGAGGCCAGAGAGTCCCTCCCATGAACACCAGATGATAGGGTCAGTAAGCACAAACAAAATCTAGGCCCTTCTCAATAAGAAGGGTTGGGGAGGGGGAAGAAATGGATTTAAATAGGTAGTTAACAATATCTGTTTTATGTTACCACACATTTTCCCAAGAAATTTCAGTCTGCTGTCTCAGAACAGACTCATCTTTAAATGTTCAGAGGTAAGGGCAACTTAGGTATGTCTCAATGTCATAAAGTGAGCTAGCTTTCACATTGCTTCAGGCTAGGCAGAAGGTTTGGTATAAGAACTAATGTAATTGTCTCCATATTGTTTATGAAAAGAAGTCCTAACAAAATTTCTATATCTGACCCTTGCTTACCTCTCCACCATCCCCTACCACCTCCACACATGATTCCATTGCAGGCATATCCAACCTGCAGCCCAGGATGGCTTGGAATGTGGTCCAACACAAATTCTTAAAACATTATGAGATTTTTCCTGCAACTTTTTTTTTTTACTTATCAGGTATTGTTAGTGTTAGGGTATTTTATGTGTGGCCCAAGACAGTTCTTCTTCCAATGTGACTCAGAAGACAAAAGGTTAGACACCACTGTTCTATTGCTTCTTCCATAAAACACTTAAAAACTTCCTGAATGTATCCAGCCTTTCTCTGCCTTTTTGCTCTTATTCATGCCTCTACCTTTACCTGGAACATTCTTCCCTCTTGTCCACATCGGAAATTTGTATGGTCAGATATTAAGACATACTTCAATTGTTATTTTCTAAAACAAACAAACAACCCTATAGCCCACATCTGAAGTTCTATCTTACTTTGTTCTCTTTGCTTAGCTTCTCTAAAAAGAACCTGAGACAAGGGGTCTCACATTCATTTATTTAGGGACATAATCCCTGGGAACAAAAGTTGAGGGTAGAGGACTAGGAATAAAACAGGTACAGAGGTATATTATTGATCTGGTTAACCTTTCTAGGCAATGGGGGCTCTGCCCTGCTGGAGAGCTTCTAAGGGGCCGGAATTCAAATTTATGGGTGCTGCAGAAAGTGCTTACTCTCTCACACTTCCATGTTTACAGAGTACAGAAGCCTGAGGATAGAAAGTAAGAGATACCTGTTGCAGTGATCAGGTGTCATCATGGCTCAACTGATAGCTATGGGTATGAAATGGGCAAAAGAGATGTCTGATACATCCCACAATGTGTATTCCTCAGATCTGTTAATAATCTATCATGAAGCCTTCAAGGTGGCAGGTAACAGCAATGCCTGCAAAAGATTCCATACAGGAGCGTTAGAGGAACAAGCAACATTCCCTGAAGCTGTAATTGGTCTAAATGCCATAGTGATAAATTCATCCCCTCTCTCTTCCACCACTCTGCTTGATCTAGATTGTTTGCCTGGTGGGTTATCCTGTTTTTCATCTTGGAGAGGCTAGAGCCCTTAGATGCTTTAGCCTGATTGGGTAAGGACTGTTACATTTGTCTTTTTATGTTTTTCATTGGATGTGGAAGCACAAAGAATAGGGTGTGGAAGCATCTTTCCACTCACTGCTTAGCAGGTTTAATTGGCATAATGTCATCAGGGTAGCACAGTGTTCTATAGAATGTCAAGTTGATTAATGGCCTTGTGGGCTACACATATTGTAACAGAGAGCAGGAAGCTCTGGGGCAAAACAGTGAGTGCATACTGTTTCCTTCCCATAGAAAGGTAACTGCTTTCACTCCTTTTTACTGACAAGGATTGAGAAGAATCTATTCACTGGAGCAATAACTACATACTAGTCAAAGGCTGTGTGGCTATATCTAATAACTATACCATAGCAACTGTGATTTGACTATTCTTAGGTTAAGTTTACAGTAGTCCATCATCATTTTCTATGATGGACCTGGCTTTTGCAATGGCCAAATAGGCTAAATAGGTGAGTTGAATAGGATATGACGGGTACTAACACTCCTGAATCATACATATCATGACCAAGTGGCATTCATTCAAGGAACACAAGGATGATGCAACATATGCAAATCAATCAAGGTGATACAAAACATAAACAAAAGATAAAAATCAAAAGATGGAGAAAAAGCATTTGACAAGATAAAACGTCCATTTATAATTAAAGCACTTATTAGAATGGGTAGAGAAGGAAAGTAAGTACCTCAACATAATAAAGGTCATATATGACAGGATCTCAGCTAATATACTTGTGAAAAACTGAAAGCTTTTTCTCTAAAATCAGGAATAAGGCAGGGATGCCTCCTTTTATCACAGTTATGCAGTACAATATCAGAAGTCCTAGCCAGAGCAATCAGGCAAGAGAAAGAAATAAAAAGCATCCAACTTGGAAATAAAGAAGTCAAATTGTCACTTTTTGCAGATGACATGATTCTGTATGTAGAGAAACTTAAAAACTCCACCAAAACCTATTACAAACCATAAATAAATACAGTAAAGTTACAGCATGTAACTTTAAAGTATAAAAATCCACTGTGTTCCTATCTACTAACAATGAAGTTTCCAAAAAAAAAAAAAAAAAAGGAATGAAAACAAAATTACTTTTTCAATCGAAACAAAAAGAATAAAATACCTAGGAATAAACTTACCAAAGAATGTGAAGGACCTAAACATTGAAAACTGCAACACATTATTAAAAGAAATTGAAGAACACAAAAAAATGGAAAGATATTTCATGTTCATGGATAGGAAAAATCAACCTAATTAAAATGGCCATGTTATCTAAAACAATATACAGATTTAATGCAATTTCCATCAAAATTCCAAAGACATTTTTTAAAAAGGTAGAACAACAAAAAAAATTCAGAGGTGTATGTAATCACAGATGACCCCAAATAGCCAAAGCAAATTAAAGAAAAAAGAACAAGCTGGAAGTATTACACTCCCTGACTTACAATTATATTACAAAATGACAGTGATCAAAACAGCATGCTAACAACAGAAAAACAGACACAGAGACCAATCTATCAGAATTAAGAACCCAGAAATAAACCTATATATGCAGGCAAATAATTTTTGACAAAGGACGCAAAAACATACAATAGAGAAAAGAAAGCCTCTTCAATAAATAGTGCTGGGAAAATTGGAAATCCATGGACAAAAGATATGTTATCTGTCACCATATACCAAAATTAATGCAAAATGGAATCAAAGACCTAAATATATGACCTGAAACAATAAATTGCATGGAAGAAATCATAGGTACTAAACTTATGGACTTCGGTTTTAAAAAGGATTTTATTAATTTGACCTCAAAGGCAAGGGAAGTAAAAGTAAAAATAAACAAATGGGACTATATCAAACTAAAAAGCTTCTGTACAGCAAAAGAAACCATCAACAAAACAAAGAGGCAACCAACTGAACAAGAGAAGACATTTGCAAACAACACCTCAGATAAGGGATTAATATCCAAAATACATAAACAGCTCATATAACTCAAAAACAAAACAATGCTCTAATTAAAAAATGAGCAGAGGATCTAAACAGACATTTCTCTCAAGAAGACATACAAATGGCCAACAGATGTATGAAAAAATGCTCAACTTCACTAGCTATTGGAGAAATGCAAATCAAAACCACAATGAGATACCACCTCACATCTTTTAGAATGGCTATTATCAATAAAACAAATAATAACAAGTGTTGGAGAAGTTGTAGAGATAAAGGAACCCTTGTATACCTCTGGTGGGATTGTAAATTGGTATAGCTCCTACGGAAAACATACGAAGTTCTCTCAGAAATTTTAGAATTACCTAGCAATCCCTCTTCTAGGTAGCTAACAAAAGAATCTGAAAACACTTATTTGTAAAGATATGTATACATACCCCAGTGTTCATTGTAGCATTATTCACAGTGGCCAAGACATGGAAACAACCAAAATGCAATAGATTATTGGATAAAGATGATGACGTACATATATACAATGAAATATTAGTCATAAGAAAAGATAAAATGCTGCCATTTGTGATAACATGGATGGACTTTGAGATTATCATGCTAAGTGAAATAAGTCAGAAAAAGTTGAGAACCTACATTTCATTCATGTAGGATATAAAACTGAAAGCAACAAATAAACATGACAAACAAATAAGCAAAAACTTATAGACACAGACAACAGTTTAGTGGTTACCAGATTTTAAAGGGGGTTGGTAGAAGAAGGTAAAGGAGGTCGAATCTTTGAAAGGAGATTTGACTTTGAGTGGTGAACACACAATGCAATATACGAGTATAGAATGGTACACTTGAAACCTATATAATTTTATTAACCAATGTCAACCCAATCAATTTAATAAACAATGCCTGTATGTTTCCCTTTACTTAATGAATAGTCTCTCAATAAGTGGGTGTATATCCTTTGGGAGAACAATTGGAGAAATATGTAGTATGAATACTAGTGTTCGAATTGCTGGGTCTTTACTCAGCCTCACCTTGAAATAATTGGTTGTGGGTCTGAGAACTAGCTTAAAGCTGTAAACTGGGTGAGAGGTTGTGATTTTCCACTGAGACAGCTGGCATCAGCTTTCTGTTCACCAGCTGTTGATTTCTTCTGGTTATACATATAGATCTAGTAACACCCTAGTGGATGCTCATTTGACTTCCCCTGAGGGACACCGTGGTCTATTAATCATTATCACAGAGCCCTGTGGGTGAAGACATTCTGGTTGCCCTTCTGGCCCTGCAGCCCATTATCATAATTACATACACTTTCCTACTGTCAGTCAAGTACTACCATCTGGCCTCTGCTATTTTGGATTCTTATCAATCCAAATGATATTGGGGAGCCCAGTTCCATAGCAGCATCTCTTCCTATCAACTACAGTGAAGCTTCTCAAAGATGCCAGTGATATCCTCACCACTATACATTTCTTACTTCCTTGGAGATGAGTACGTCCTCCGGGCCCTTACAAAAAACATGGATGGTGGGTCCGTAGGCCTTATGCTATAAATTTATCCTAATAGTCTAACCTCCCTGAGCTTTCTGACACCTTTATCAAGGTAGTCAAGGCACTTCTAAAATCTCTTTGTTTGCTATAGACCTTCCTCCTACCTAAGCTTTAGGGAGACATTCCAGCAATATATGAGGACTAGCTCCAGATGTCCTTGCTATGTCATGAAAGTCCAAGTGTTTTTCAACGTCAATAAATTATTTACCTTTCTATTCTGTGCCCCCTCCCCGACCCAACATTTTCAAAATCCACTTGTATGCCTCTATCCTTCCTTCCTTTTGGTAATATTAGCCAGGTCTTACAATTCTTTGTTTATTTATATGCTATTGCCTCATCTGAGGTTTTTGCAGAGTCTCCAGACAAGGGAAGGCTATCCTCTTTCAACAAAGCAGAGTAAGCTACTTGTGCCAACACAGAATTCGGAAGAACCTGGGGGTTTAAATTTCTCAGGTTTGTCCACCTAAATGCTACCATTGCAGGTCTCAGCATTCTATTCTTTCCATACCATGGGTCTGCCTTTGTCCTAGAAGACTGGTCAAGGCAGCATTTTCAGTCTCCTCTGTAGCTACACTACCTTACAATTCAATCCTAGGTCTAACTACCAGCAATCTCTCTATGGATGTAAAAGCATATAAAAATCTCTTTAAGTAATGCTTTGGAGGCTTTCTGATTTTCATGGACTGCCTAAAATGGAAAATTAGTAACTTGAGCCTATTCTTTTCTTTTCTTAAAAGTCTTCAAAAGCCTTTAACAAAAGTGAGGCAACCCATAGGTCTCATAAACACCATTGTCATCAAACTGTTCAAGGGCCACCCCTAGTACAGAAGCAAATGCCTGACTTTCCCCTTATACTTAATCCTTGTCATCTACCAGTGTAAGTCTCAGTGATGCTGATTCAGGCCAGGGGCTATCACCTCCCATCCTGTCCATCAGCAGTGGAAGGGTCTGACTGGTGAGGCATCCCATTCTAGAATTCCTTCCCAGGTGTTTGCTTCTCATCTGCTTCTGATATCAAAAGTCTTACTGTGGGTTCTCTTAGAAGGCAGAGTTTGAGATAAGGACTTAGATGCAGTTGGTTTACTTTGGGAAGTGATTCCAGTTCGGGAAGCAATGGGGGTCTGGAGAAGAATGGTAAATGGGAGGAAAGAAAACCAACCCAAGGGCTGCTTCTTGAGCTGGTCATCCCTATGGGCACCTGGAGCTTGGTCCTACTGAGAGTCCTTTGAGAGCTGTGTGCAGTGTGCCTCAAAACTGTCAGAATTATCTGATACAGAAGAGACAATTGATTCACTGACTGTACTCCTCAGTGGTAAAAAGTTGCCCCTGTTAAGTTTCAACTCCCTCATGCACCCCAGCCTGTGCTTGTGCCAAAACAGCTGGGTGGGGTCTGTGGGCATCCCCAGTGCTGGTGGCAGAGAAGACCTAGTGCAAAAAAGCAAGAGATGCTCCATGCACTTGGGGCAAGGCCATGACAGCATAGTTGACTTTGGAAGCAATGACTAGAGCAAAAAAAGTGTGTCAAGAGAATATGAGGATGGAATAAAAGGTGTCTGGGACACACACACACACACACACCCCTATCTTACTGTGTTAATCAGACTGTAACACTGTTACTTCCATGTGCCTGTCACCAATCTTGATGCTACGTATTAAAAAATAGAGACATGGTGTAAATTGTCATTGTATGCCTCCTGAAGTGATGCATTGAGAAGACAGTATCACTTCTGTGACATTTCTACCAAAACCCAGGTCCTGAATCTGATCACGAAGAAACATCTGACAAACCCAAATTGAGGGATACTCTACAAAATTTAGCCTACACTCCTAAAAAAAAGTCAATGCCATGAAAGACTGTGGAATTATTTCAAATTAAATAACAATTAAATGCAATATATGACCCAGAATTTTGTTTTCCTATAGCAGACATTGGAACAAATGGCAAAATTTGAATATGATCTGTACCTTAGGCAATACTTTTGCATCTATGTTAACTTCCTAGATTTAATCATTGTCCTTTGGTTATATAAAAGAATGTCCCTGTTTTTTTTAGGAAATACACACTGACGTACTTAAGGGTAATGGAACACGCCCTGGGAAATCCATGGTGTACAAGTGGCACAGCCTTTTCAAGCAAGGCAAAGAGTTTATTGCAGATGACCTCAGTCTGTCCAGGATGCCCTGTTGAGGCCCCTTCCTCAGACATTGTCAAAGAAGTTGAAAACTTGTAGTGGAAGATGCCAAATTAAATAAAAAGCAGCTTGCAGAAATGGCTGGACTATTGCCTACAACCCTTTTGAATTCTCCATCAGCATCTAAGGATTTCAGAAGTCAGTGCAAGATGGGTACCAAGAACGCTCATGCCACTTCAAAGACAACAGTGCGTTGAGTGTTTATGACAGTTTCTAGACCTCTGCAGAGATAACAAAGATGAAGTTTTAAACCAGATTGTCATCATTATGAGCCTGAGTCAAGGCAGGAGTCCATGCAGTGGCATGAAAATGGCACAGCACCCCCTAAGAAGTTCAAGGTGTCACAATCAGCTGGAAAAATCGTGGCTGCTGTCTTTTGGGACACGGAGGGTATCCTGCTGATCAGTCACCAAGGATAAGGTGTCACAATACTTGGAGAGTACTATTCTAGTCTGCTGAAACAGTGAAGAGAATCTGTGAAGGAGAAAAGAAGAGGAAAATGGACCAAAGGGGTGCTGCTTTTGTACAACCTGCCCATGCACGAGAGCAACGTTGTGTTGGCTACTCTTCATGACTGTGGCTTCCAAACATTAAACCACCCTCCCGGCAGCCCAAACCTGGCTCTTTCTGATTATGATTTGTTCCCAAATATGAAAAAACAGCTTTGAGGGAAGAAATTTACAGATGACAAAGACGTTAAAGCTGCAATTTAGGCATATTTTGAGAGCAGAAGCAAAATATTTTTTAAGGGTATAGATGAACTTATTGAAAGATCTGAAAAGTGTATTAGGGTTAAGGAAAAATAATAAATAGGTTCTTTTTTTTACCATTCTTCCCTTTCATTTTGTGAATTTCTTACTACCTCCCATACATTTGCTTGTTTCTCAATTACCTAACCAATGCTTGCTGTCATACAGATTTTTAGTAGATGTTCTGGAAATCAGGAGAGAAATGCTCTGAAAAACAGAGCAAATTTCTAGGTGATCTAGCACCTCTTTTTCCTGTGATGATAATTCAGGAAACCCTGTTTAGGACTTGAGCTCTTTCACCCTAGGCTACCATAAAATTTCCAAATGAAAACTATGCTTTAAAAATGTACCTTAATTAAACATTTTAAGAAGAAGTTGAGGATTAATAATTTTCTAGCATCAATGAGTTCCCAGCTGGGATAAATCCTCCTTGTTTGTGGTATATAATTCTTTTTATACATTTTTTAGAATCTCTTTCAAAGGATAGAAGCAGAGGGAATACTCCCTAACTTGTTCTATGAGGCCAGCATTACCCTGATATCAAAACCAGACAGAGATATTACAAGAAAAGAAAATTATACACCAATGTCTCTCATAAACATAGATGCAGAAGTTTTTAACAAAATATTAGCAACTGCATTCAACAACATATAAAAAAATTATAACCACAACCACATAGGATTTATCCCAGCTGGAAACTCATTGATGCTAGAAAATTATTAATCCTCAACGTCTTTTTACACAAACTAGTAAGTCCTATTTTAGCCTGAACTAGTTTGACTCAAGCTCCTGTGCTTGCAGCCAAAAACCACCAACCACCAACAAACTAAAACAGCTGGTTTGTCCTACTCAGGGGCTTCCCTATGTTGGAAGAGCTACATGAATTGAATTAAACAATGATAAATAGGTCCTTTGCTTATTCTTTGTGTGATATTATTTCATTATTCACACTCTTGCCAATGCTAGCTGTTTTCTCCTTTGCATTTGACCACTGCCTCCTGGTTCTTTCATAGCTGCACTTGAGATCTGGGCCAATCCTAGCTTTTTAGTTTTACACATGGCACAATCATTTAGTGTCTTACCTCCATTTTACATAACCTCTGACGAGCTGCTTTCTGTGCTGTTGTCATGGAGCCACTCCATCCTCTATAATTTTTATATTTTTGAGCTATAATTTTTGAGGCTACAATAAACCATATTGTCCAGATTTTTAAAGAGGACATGAGACTATGGTTCTGGATATTAAGAATGACAATGCAAATGCAAGTAGACTGTTGCTTTGCAGTATGGAAAGATCCATGCGGACCCAGGTAGTCAGTGGATATCTTTTATTCTTATCAAAAATTATTATTTCATTACCTATGACCCTGGCACCAACCTAATTTTAATTTTAATTGTATGCTTTAAAATTTAATGTGAAACTAAAAAACATGTATATTCTTTCTGTGAAATTATCTGAAATATGAGGCTGTCCAGAAAAAATCCAGCCATAAATGTATCTACTTTTTATATTACATGGCTGGATACTTTCCAGGCAGCCCTCATATAAAAAATCCAGTCATAAAAAGAATATGGTATAGATAAAAGGTAACACGTGTGGTTAATAAATATATGATAAGATGCTAGATCTCTTTCATCATTAAAGAAATGCATATGAAAATAACAATGCGATGTACCATGTTTCACTACCAGATTGGCAAAGATTAAAAACAGATACTCTTGGGCACATGCTGCTGCTAACAGCACAGGCTGGCACAATCTTCTTGGGTGGCATTTCCATAGTATCTGTCTAAATTTCGAATATATTTACTCTTTGACCCAGCAATTTCATTTCCAGAAATTTGCCTTACAGATACAGCACATGAGCATGCAAGAATATATATTACAAAGTTATTTACTATAGTAGTGGTTGTAGTAGTAAAAAAATTAAAATCATTCTAATTTTATTTTAACAGATATAATTTTATTTTAACAGATAGTTAAATATATTAAAAAGCTAATTATAAGGAGTGTGTGTGTGTGTGTGTGTGTGTGTGTGTGTGTGTAGATGTAAGCTCTTCTATGAGACTTGTGGGGAAAATTGTATATTCTTAAATGGGAAGTGGAATTTGAGAGGAAAAAAATGTGATAATGTCTTTTCATTTCTCAACTATTTCTATTGGTGCAGCATATACCATTTTTATAGTAAAATGTACTTTTGAATTCTGTCATGCTATTGCCTCACTACAAAATCCATAAAGCAGTAGGAAACACAATTACATTGCTATAAAATTAAACAATAATTAAAGCCAGGTAATTTAAGATGATAATAAAAGGAAGTATGAGAGCAAATAATAGTATAGAAGTACTAATATAAATTAAGTACTGAATTCTATTTCATGTTATGAGAAAAAGTTTATTATATGCAGTTATATTTTCAATAGCCAACAGTGAAGCCATTTCTGTCCCTTCAAGTCCATATCTCCTCCTATTGCCCTTCCTTTGACATCTTTGGGAGGGCAGTAGGAACTGTTTTATAGGACCAGGGAATTTCCCCCCCATTCCTAGCTCTGCCCTAGAAAAACCCAGGTTTTTGGAATTATGACGAGGGGCTCGTGTACTACGGTATAGCTACAGAGGAAGGCATCATGTGTTAGAGCTGGAGCAGTTCTCCTGCTTTATAAGCAAGGACATAGGAGTATAGGAATTGCTAGAATTCGCCCAGCTATACTCTAGGAGGAGACTGAGTATGTAAACAGAAAAAGAAAGGTTGGGGAACACTGAGGTACTGAGGAAAGGTTGTTACATTGACCATATGAAGGCCTTGTTAAATGGGGCTGGGTTCAGCGGTTATTTATTCAAGTGTTTCCATGTCTGTCTTCCTACCAGGCTAAAACTCCTGGGATACAAATAGCATTACGAGTGGCACATAGTAGACACTCATTAAATATAGATTTGAATAAACAGATAAATCAGTGAATGAATGTCCAAGACAGAAGAATCATTAGAAAATTGTACAAACTTTCTGAAGAAGAGGGAGGAAAAAATATGCAGGCCACATGAATGAGAGGTGATGGTAGGAAAGCACACCAGGGAGAGTTAGAATGGGAATCTTGAGCTGTCTCAATGGTGTGGTACACTTGGAGGCCTTATTATTCTTGGGTAACCTAGGTAAACCCAAAGAAATACACAATTAAAGTCAGATAGCGTAAAGCTAGGATGGAACGTATCCAGATTTTCTCCCAATAAGGGAAACTCCAGTGTCCTTAGTAGATAACTTTGGAGGGTTCTACCCTTGGTAAACTCACTTAAGGGTTAATATAATTCATGCATTTGTCTGCTCAGATTCTATACCAGCCTTGTCCAACATGCAGCCCAGGGGCCACATGTGGCCTAGGATGTACCCACATGTGGCCTAGACTTTGAATGTACCCAACACAAGTTCATAAACTTTCCTAAAACATTATGAGAATTTTGCGACTTTTCTTTTTAGCTCATCAGCTATCGTTAGTGTTAGTGTATTTTATGTGTGGCCCAAGACAATTCATCTTCTTCCTGTCTGGCCCAGGGAAGCCAAAAATGTTGAACACCCCTGTTCTATACCAATTATGTCCTCTATATCATCTACTTTTCCAAGCCACTGAGCTCCACTTCAACCCCAGAGGCAAATAATACCTGGGGAAATTTCAGGACTTTCAGGTACATCTGGCACACCCAACAGCAGAGCTACTGCTGCTGGTATTATTACAAATACTACGTGACACTTTTATTGCCACCATTACCATCACCACCATAATCCCACCATTATCTAGGAGCAAATTATCCAATAGGAAATCACAACCCTAAAGCATGTCTGGGATCCTGACTGATCAGGTGGCATCTTCCTTTCTTCCTGTGGGTGGGGAAACCAGGATAGTGATGGGCAAAGAAAGGCAAACTACTCCCTATAGTTATATCTCTATCTATACATCTTTGTCCAAGTTATTGGAAATATACTAGGAAAACTTGGAGATTTGACAGAAGACCTTCAGGAACTAGACATGTTCTGGAGCTCCAGAATTCAAACTGGGACTCAAGATGTCCAGGATTTTCTCTTGCTAATTCCATGTCTCATGTTTACGTATTTCTGCTTGGCTTCATTCTCTCCTGTAGCAGATCGGCTTCTGCCACTGGCAGAAAATACGTCTGCCAGCAATCTTGGGCTTGCATCGTCCCAGTTATCCTCCCCAGAAGATCTATTTTCTCAGCTTGATTTTGAATATTTCCAGGGAAAACTTTGAGTGACTTGAGTCATTAATTTGTCCTTGGACCAATTATTATTTATGGTCAAGAAGATAGTTTACTGCCTGAGTAGTCCTACATTCAATGCATGGCCACCTTTATGCCAGGAAGTGGGGTCGTATGATTGTTGGCCCCACAAAAACCATGTGGGATGCATAGTAGGGGTGATGCCTGCTCCTGGAGAAGGGGAAGATGTTGAAAGAAAAGAGATGCTTCAGATGTTCACAAAGGTAAGTCAAAGATAGCTAGCTAGCTGGATGGGAAACTAGCTAATTAGATGACTATACAAATGACAGATTCATGTGTTAGTGATAATTACAGGGTCTAATCATTTTTTCTAAAAGATTGATTTTTGCTATTCTCTCATGTTCAATTATTCAATGTATTATAAAATTGTTGTCTGGCATACACCAGAAAAAAAAAATACAAAAGCTTGTAGACATCTTACTTAGAATTGATGATACCTGGGACTAATTTGAAAAAAATAGACAATTTTACATTAGGCTTCCCATCCAAGTACAGAGCATAGCTTTGCAATTATTTAGTCTTTTTCCAATTTCCTATAGTTGTTTTTAGACCTTTTGTGTAATATAGGTGGCAGATTATTAGCATAATAGCTGACACTCATATAGTCTTTGATTAGGAGATTACCTTAATGAAAGTAGGGGTAGTGCTGCTACACACTGCTGCTCAGGCTGTGCACTGCACAACCCCAGGGAGTCCCATTTACATGGACTCTGATGTAAGTGAGGCCCCTGGAGTTGTGTAACAAGGCAGTGCTGGGAAGAATGTGAGAATGGCTACAGGAGGCAAAGCAATGAGAGGAGTGGCTAAGGTCCTCTGTAGGAGAATATGAGAAAATTTTGGTTTATTTCTTGAGAGAGAGGAGATAAAAGGATTGGAAA
Organism: Lyroderma lyra; assembly: GCA_004026885.1. Classification (NCBI taxonomy): domain Eukaryota; kingdom Metazoa; phylum Chordata; class Mammalia; order Chiroptera; family Megadermatidae; genus Lyroderma; species Lyroderma lyra. The sequence continues at coordinate 1,483 of PVJL010002460.1, read as the reverse complement.
GGTGGCTGGACAAAAAGAGAAGCTTATGAGATGGTGCAAGTACGTGAAAGTGGTACGTGGATACAGTGGCCCACCAGAAAACCTTGCCAAGGAGATGAACAAGGGACATTTTAGAGGAAGAATGGTCTACAAACAATTTTCAGTTGTGTGAACCATGATATGCAGGCTCCTATCTTAAGTAACATTTTTGCTATTTGATATACTCTTTTTATTCAAGATTACTTTGGAGTGGGAGAGGGGAACAGAGCGCCTGGGCTATGCCCTAGCTTGCATTTATGTCCCAGAAGAGATAAAGGAGTAGATGCAAAACATACAGAGAATAAAACAAGAATTCAGGGCATGGAAATGGGGGTTTGAGCCAATCATTTAGGGAACTCAAAATTCCGGGGTGAGGGTATTCCTGCTGATGACTAAATTATATTTATAATGACTCCATACCACTCTTAGTAGCACTTTATAAATTACTTTGTTTTTTGTTTTTGTTTTGTTTTGTTTTGTCCTTTATCCTTATAAATGGAACCCCCAGCTTCAATAATAGTTTCTTGTCAGTTTTGGCAGGTTACAGGAATCTGTATCTGTCTCTATCTATCTACCTATCCTTCTAATCATATATGAAATATATGTAACGTATGGCATATATAATATTATTTGCAACACGTATATAATATTATATACAACACCTATAATATTACATATATAAAGAACATTAAAAAGCTGTATTAGGCCTTTTGGTGTTTTTTATTCCATCCTGCTGATAGAGCTGTTATCTGATATCATTCCTCTTTGGACCAAAAAATTTCTTTTAGCATTTCTTGTAGTTTAGGTCAGCTGCCAACAAATTCTCCTATCATTTTTCTGTGTGAAAATGTATTTTATATTTATTTTAAGGAATTATTTAGATTATTGTAGGTTGACTTGTTTTTCTTTCAGCACTTTAAAGATGTAGTTTGACGATAATACACATATGTGTGTTTTCTTTGTATTTACTATACTTGTATTTTTCTGAGCTTCTTGGTTCTGTGAGTTGAAGTCCTATTTTTCCAAAACTCCCCCACTCTCTCAACTCTCCTTCCTGGGCTCCAATTACATGTTTTAGATCATTGGTATTGTTTCAGAGGTCTTATATGTTGTATATCTGTTTTTATTTTAGTATCTCTTTTTTTTCTTTGTGTTTTAGTTTGGGTAATGTCTATTGACCCAAATGTCTTCAAGTTTAGTGACCATTTTCTCCACTGTATCCAGATAGTTTGAAAAACATGAAATGATATATTTTTCATTTCTAGAATTGCATTTGATTTTTTAAAGTTTTCATCTTTGCTGAAATTCTCCATTTATTTACAAGTTGTTGACGTTTTCCACTATATATAAAATTGCACACATACATGTTGGGAGCCATGCAGGCTGGCTTTGGGGAAGCATGACTTGTTTTACTTCTGCAATCTGGAAGGTGTGTACTGCTCACTGAGGAATCTGGCTGATAAGG